>BQMZ01000421.1:0-168168 GCA_036984285.1 Chlamydomonas sp. KOR1
GCGAGTACGTCAACTGCCGTACCGGCATGTCCTGCCACCTGCACCCCAGGTACGGCGGACAGCAACAGTAGTGGCAGCAACAGCAGCAGCACCTGGCAGCACGAAGCACTGCACCAGCTGCAGTGCAAGTTACAATGGCGTCTAATGTGCTGCCGATTGCAGCGGTGGGGCGGACACCATGCACTGCTTGGGACAAGCTGAGACTGGCCTGGATACGCGTGCACCCTCGGTACCGGACCCCACGCATGCACGTGCACACGCCCACCGGGCTGGGTTCGCCCACACAGGTCCTGCGTCATGCCCTCCCGCAGTCCCCCGCCCAGCTGCACACACCTCACGACACCCGTTGCTCAAAACACCCTGCCGTACACCTGACCCCTGCGCCCTTCCGCCCGCCTGCCGTACAGCTCACCGCTGTATGGCTGCCCTACATGCCCGATCAATTGTGTATCTGCTTGGTCCACCCGCACGCATAGATTGTGCCAAACCCAGTCATAACCGAACCCTGCGCCCACCCTCTTGCCGTACTCGCAGCTCCGCGCTGTACGGTCTGGGCTACACTCCCGACTTCATAGCTTACCAGCTCAGTTTACCCGCAAACATAGCTTGAGCTAGAAGTGGTCAATACCAAACACTGCCTTTCTCCCCCTTACGCCGTAGTCGTAGCTTGTCGCTGTACGGTCTGGGCTACACGCCCGACTACATCGTGTACCACGAGCTGGTGTTCACCACCAAGGAGTACATGCAGTGCGTCACGGCGTTGGAGCCCGAGTGGCCGGCGGAGCTGGGGCCCATGTTCTTCAGCGTCACGGTGCGGGCGTTGTGGGGATTGGCTGGCGCTTGTGCGTGCCACACGCTTCTCACTGGTTTTGGGCGAGTGTACGGCGGCGTCATAGTCGCACCCACGTCGTCCCTCGCGTTTCATGCGCACTGAACGTTGCCCCTCTTGTCGCCACCACGTCCCACAATCATGCACGCTTACATGCTTCATCTACCGGTGATCTTCCTTGTAGCACTGCACGGCCGACCTGCAGCGCCACGTGCGCAATCAGTGGCACCGCCGCATCGTTGATCTAGCCTTAGACACCTCACCCCAACACGGAAGGCACGACTCATCACAATTTATCAGCACTCCTGCTCATGTGCTCCTGTGCTGCTCCTGTGCTCCTGTGTGAGTGAGCCGCGCAGGAGGTTGGCGGCAGCCTGCTTAAGTCGCGTCGCAAGCAGCGCGCCGACAAGGAGGCCATGGCGGCGGAGATGGCGGCGGCAAAGGAAAAGCAGGAGGCGGAGGAGGTGCGTGTAGCCAGTGCGTTGCCGCAGATGGGCAAACAGTAGCTATCAGTCACCCTCACAAGCAGGCAAAGCGGGGTAATGGCGGAGGAGGTGCGTTGGGCTAGGAAATTCATCACATTATAATAGGTAGAGGAGGTGTGTTGTGGATAATAGGTAGAGGAGGTGTGTGACTACACCCTCGCGCTTGGAGTCCCCCTCGTTGCAACACCAATACCGCCCCCCCCTCTCTCGTACACCCCTCCTTCCCTCCTCCCCCAACCCCAAGGCTGCCACCCGCGCCCGCATGGAGGCGCAGCGCACCCGCGAGCGTGACGCCATCGCCACACCCGGCCTGGCGGGCACGGGGCCGGGCACGGGGCGGCGCGGCACCACGCCCGCGCTGTCCAAGCGACGGCCGCTGGGGCTGTGAGGAGGCGCCAACAGAGGAGGGCGGTGGCTCGCGGTGCGCCGCGTTGTGGGCTGTAGGCGGGAGGGCGAGCTGCGCCGCAGCCTGAGTACCCGCAAGGGATAAGGAGTGACTGAGCAGATGCCGCTGCATCGGGTGTGGGTGCGGCGGCGGTGGGCGTGTTGATTCAGGTGCGAATGCGGAGGTGGTGGGGTGAGGTGGAGGTGGTGGGGTGAGGTGGAGGTGGTGGGGTGAGGTGGAGGTGGTGGGGTGGTGTTGGAGGTGGTGGTGGAGGTGGTGGGGTGGTGGCGGAGGTGGTGGGGTGAGGTGGAGGTGGTGGGGTGAGGTGGAGGTGGTGGGGTGAGGTGGAGGTGGTGGGGTGGTGGTGGAGGTGGTGGGGTGAGGTGGAGGTGGTGGGGTGAGGTGGAGGTGGTGGGGTGGTGGTGGAGGTGGTGGGGTGGTGGCGGAGGTGGTGGGGTGAGGCCTCCGGCCGAGTCCGGGGCAGCTGGATCGGGCGCACGGGTGGGATCTGGGAGTGTATATGGTTTGGGGTCAGCTGCAGGACTTGTGGTGTTGCTGGGTGTGGGTTTGGTTGTGGGTTACGGTGGTTGAGTGCTTGTCGGTTGCGGCTGGCCGTGGCCGAGCGGCGGCGGACGTGGAGCCGGGTTGGGGATGGGGTTCAAGGCAGCAGGGAGACAGCAGTGCCGTGGTGGTAGGGAGCTGTGTCAGTACCGTGCAGGTGGCGCTTAGACAAGGGGGCGGCACCTGCGCAGCTGTTGTGTGGTATTTAGCCAAACTAATGACCACAGCCGAATGGTTCTTGGACAAAACTTGGGCGGAACTTGGTCTTGGGAGAGCGATGAACGCTGTTGTGTGGTATGTCACTCGTATGCGGGCGCCCTTCATGGCGCGGGGGCATGCGGTCTGTCGCAAGGAAGGGGCTTGCTGACCCCTATCTATGGTGCACATCTTCAAGCGACATGGCGGTAATTATATCGAGCGCTGGCCAAGGAGCCGAACGGCGGCACTGCAGTGTGTGTGCAAGTTTGGACAGGAAGATCGGGGGCGGGTGTACGGGTGTTGTAGGCTTGTAGCGCCCAGTCACCGTAGTCGCTATCGTGGCACGAGTGCCGGCAAGGCTGCCGCCAAGCCACACCGGCAGGACGTCGACGTTCCTTTGCTGTTGTCCCGAGCGGTGTCCCCCTGTGGTGAGCTGCACCAGGCTGCGTGCGAGCTGCAGTCGCAAGAGCAGGGCCAGGGACCTGTGCACCAGGCCATATCGATGGCTTTGCAACAGTGCAAGTGCGCGGTGATGTATAAGAATGGAGTGGATGCACAGGTTTAGGTACAGGGGACCCCTGCAAGCAACAAATGAGGTTACCCGTATTTGGACGTGTGTACAGGCCTCGTCCCTTGTGCTGGCATCCGGGCTTGATTGCGCAGTGATGTGTCGTACACAGTGAGTGGGGAGGCTCAAGGACTCGCTGTGCGTCCCCTTCTTCGCATAGGTCTCACGGAAGCAACGTGTGCGCTCGGCATCAGGTCAAACATACCAGAACGACAGGCGTGGCCCCCTGCCGCCTGACTGGCGCTCTCACCTCCCTTGCACTGAAGTGAAATTGTGGACGTACTCCCTTGTACAGTTGTACTGGGCTTGTGTGGGCCTCCCATGCCTTCCAGGGTCCTGGGTTTTCCTCGCCAAGGTGACGCTTGTTGATCGTTTGCCTGAGCCCAGCAACAGGCTTTTAGAGCATCTGCATCAACGGCCTCCTACATCTACACATCCCATCATGCCTCACGTTCTACGCGTATTCCCTCATGCCCATCAGCGGTCCGCCATTGGTACGGCTCATTCTACATGCGAGAAGGCAAGCCAGCCTCTTCTGCAAGATCTCCCGCAGGCTGCATGTGAGCTGCCGTCACCAGAATCGGGCTTTGCAAGTGTGCAGAATTGCGCAGTAGCAAGCAGTCGCGCTCCCACCGCCGTTACAGAAGATCAATCGTTGTGCTGACTGCAGGTTTCATTGGCCTTCCTCCATCCATGCTCACATCGACCGGCAGCGCCCCGCCGAGGCGCATGTGCGTGGGGCAGCTGGACTATGGGGCAGCTGCTCGAGTGCGGCGGCGTGGCCATGGGAAGTCCCTTGCGGGGGTGAGCCGGGGGAGGTGCGCCTGGCAGGGTGTGGCACATGTACGACCAGGTGCCTGGCGCGGGGGCCGGGGCATGTTGCAGGCAATGGGGCGGGCGGCAGGTCGAGAGTGTAGTACGTACTGTAGCCACTGTATTGACAACCACTTTGAACGCTGATAATACAGTTTTATTAGGCCGCAAGTACTGACTCAAGTGAGTTCCATTCTGTTGGTTTTGTGCGGTATGTTCATCCAGGGGCCAGCTCCTCGCGCCAGCAGAGAACCATCCCCGTTCTTACGAAAGCCATCCCCGTTCCGATGAAAGCCATCCCCGTTCCTATGTAGACGGCAAACACAACCAAAGCGCAACGTCGCTCAGCCAGCCTGGCAACAAGAACGATGGCCAACCAGTTGACCGAGCTAGAGAAGAGAATAAAAGAATACGATAGAGAATTTGTGGAGTGCAGCCTAGCTTCGTTTGAGGCGTCACGAAGGAACGACGCTGAACAGCAACTCAAGTGGGCTAACGCCGCTTTGCGAAGCGCCGCAAAGCGCAGACAGGCCAGGAGGGAACTGGCCAAGTTGAAGGACTTCCAGTGTGACGGTGCGTGCACGCAACCAGACGCAACTTCGTTCAGCAGGGGCTAACGGCCAACGACTTCCGGCCTCTGATGTCATGGGGCCGGAGTGCAATTTGGGGGTTCTGTTGGCCGGGTGACAAGGGGGAAAGTGTCAGCGTCAGTACGGAATGGGACATGCGGTTCTGCGGGGTTGTTTTGCGCGTGAGGCGACCGGCACCCGGTGCAGAGTGGTATCATAAGCCATCTTTTGGTGGGGCCTAGCGATTTTTGATGAAAGCGTCTTCAACTTGAGATGGCTTAGCTGGCCACAAGGGCCCCCCTTACCCGTGGTTCAGCTGCTATGCCGCGTAGCTCGTTGGTGTATTGTACTGTGTATTTCCTCGTAACTCTGCTCGCCTGCTGCATTTGCTTACCTTGTTGCCATTGCAGAAGCGGCAGCTGCCCCCAAGGAGTTGCCTTCAGCTGTGCGCGCAAGGTCCAGCCTTCCCGCCGAGCCCAGCCAGCCAGCGCCCGCTTCCCCCAAGGTAAGAGCAGGAACGCAACGCACCCATATGCCTGGCGGGCGTCCAAATGTACTGCTCACCCCAGGTGCAGGACATTTAGAGCAGTTTTGGCCTCTGGCCCCGTGTCTCACCCTGGTCCTGTGCCCCTCCCCTCGTCCCCCACCCCACCCCTGCTCTCGAGCCCCTGCTCCCCGCCACTGCATTTGCAGCGTCCATGCGCAAGCCCGATTGCTCAACAGGAGCAAGGTGCGCACCACGACAGCCGTAGCCCTCATGGCAGCTGGGGAGGAGCCAGTCCTGACAGCAGTAGCGGCGGCAGCAGCAGTAGCAGCAGGCGGGGAGCGGATATCAGTGCAGACGACGCTGGCTCACCAGGACCTTCGAGCGAGCAACAGGTAATTGACGGCCGCATCGCCAGAAGCCCAGTATTGCGGGCTGTATGTAGCCAAACTAATGACCACAGCCGAATGGTTCTTGGACAGAACTTGGGCGGAACTTGGTCTTGGGAGAGGGACGCGGCCGTCGGCGACTCCACCAGCAGCAAACACCGCTCGTGCGAGTACGCCCACCCGCTCACCACGCGGGCTGTATGTATGGTCTGGGACAAGAGTTTGCTGTTGCCTGGCAGCATCAGCTGCTGGCAAAGCCGCTCCTTGAAGGGCACTTTGTGTTTCACTACAGGCTTTGGACCGCACCAGTCCGAGGAGGTTCCATTATCAACGGCGCTTGCACGACAAGGCAAACCTAAGGCATGTCACGCCCGGTGGCGCCACCACGGGTGCTTCACGGCACGTGGGTGCAGCCTATTCGGAGACGGCGTTACTCCTGCCAGCGGCCACCAATGCCAGCAGCAGCAGCGGCGGCTACCTCACCAGCTCTGCGCCTGCGGTAGGCCTCCGGCGGCGGCTGCCTTGGCGGAGCGCTGCCGTGTGAGGGGCTGTAACTGTGCTCCGTTCACATAGGCGACACGACGTATGCAGGAATGCGGGGTGTTGCGGGATGAATGCGTACGGTACGTAGGTGGTTTCCTGCTAGCAATGCTTCACGTTGATTGCTTGTTGCATGTGTTCTGAACGCTGGTGGACACTGTTCCAGCGCTGGTGGTGCGTACAGTCTCAGTAAATCGTACACTTAGGTAGCGCCAATGCCACGGTTGCGCATTCAGGGCGGCGCTCAACGAGGAGGTCACGTTATGTGGCGCCAGGTGTTTGACTTGGTGCGACACGTTGCAGTAGCTGTCTAGAGCAGGAGCAAGCGCAACCCCACCAGTTGCTTGGTCAACACGTGGGACTGCAAGGACTGGCCCGAGAAACTGCTCGACGGGACAGTCACAGGCTGGGGACATGGCCTGATGTGTGTTGCATGTCCGCTCATTGTGCGGCAACAAGGGCATAGTCTTACGGCACGAGGCTACAACACGGGCCCTGAGGCTGCAGCGCCTGCTGTACGGCGGTACAGACTCATGAAGGCGGCAGACGTCTCAGCCAGGGGAGACGTCTCCCCTGGTCTCAGCTAGCAAGTATTGGCCGTTTTAGTTGGCGTGTGAGGTAAGGCCTTTCCGTTAGTACACAACCTCATGTAGGTCGTGCCATGGCCGTGCGTCCTGGCTTTGGCGCCTTATTGTACATGTAGAAACTGCATGTAAAGAGCGGCGCGTACATGCTGGCTTTTAGATACTGGTGGGCACTTTCTGTGCCAACCTGCGCCTAGGTCAATAAGGCATACATGGCATGGCGAGGCGCGCCTCGCCAGGTACCACAACCACGCATGACATGGCACCCAGCTGAAGTGCCAAACCACACGTGTCCCATATCTCATGTGACCTAACCCTGTCGCGGGGTCGCTCGCAAGATGCAGGCCCTTACCTGCCCTTACCTGTCACACGCGTGCCTTCTTCACTGTCTCAATGACACATTTGTGCTCTTACGGTGCCTCTAACGCCTAGGATGGCGTTCCCAGGGCAGGCGCTAGGGCAGACCCTAGTCAGCTGTTTGATCTCCGCCGTTCTCCGTGCACTCATAGACGAATTGACAGCGTGCCAACTGCTCCGAATGGCACCCCGCCCAGTTGTGCGCAGGCCATACGTTCCCAATGGACATCAAGTGGAGCCGTAAAGCGAAGGACGACTACGTGAAGGCCGCCATCAAGCAGGTGGGGGCTGCACAAGAGCAGAACACACACACTATTGGGGCTGGGATCTGCACCCCGACACCTGCTTGCCGCACCCTGTCAACCTGCTTGCTTGTATTATTCTTGCTTGCTTGTTATTGCTTTAGGCTTTTTCGCCTACTCCCGCACCGCATCCACAACACACTATTGGGGCTGGTGGGAGACCGCTGATGGGTATGCATTGGTCACGTGCGTGTGAGGACAGGCGTGGTCCTGGGAGGCGAGCAGGCAGTGGTAGGGGGGAAAGGCAGGGAGGGCCAAGCCATGGCACGCAGGGCAGGGCAGCCACTGCAAAACCATGTGATTAGCACCCTCTGGCCTGCGTAGTACGCACATCCTGCATCCCCGGTGCCATGCATTTGCTCTTGAAGTGACCTAGACTCACCTCAACACTCGCCTGCTCTTTCCAAGGCCGACACCACACCCACCTTCGGGACGGCCCTACGTTCATGACGTGTGGGGGCGGGGTCGGGGTCGGGGGCGGGGCCGGTGGCATTACAACGGTAAACCGCAGAAGGCCATGATACCGGTACGGCAGGAGCAGTTGACGGATTGTTGATTTGCACCCGAGGAAGCAGGTTGCATGAGCTATGCGGACAATTCAGGGGCTGACCGGGTTTGGCGATGGACAGTTGCTCCAGGACTGCGCCCTGCGGCCTGCAGGCCAGGAGGAGATCGAGGCCACGTGCTTCAGCCTAGCGGAGCAGCTGGAGCACATGCGCTCCAACGGCAGCGAGATACCCGAGCTGCTCATCCTGCCCATCTACAGCCAGCTGCCCTCGGACCTGCGGGTGCGCGAAGGGGCGTGGGTGTGGGTTACTATTTTACGGGGTGTGTAATAGGGGTGCTGGGTATGAATTAGCACGTGCGTTCGGAGTGCGGTGGCGCCAAGGCAAGAGCAAAGCTACGTTTTTTTTGCGCTCCCTGCACGCCATGGGAGACCAAATTACCCACCGTGCACCAGATCGCATTGCCCTTTTCCATATGTTCATCGTGCCTTTGTATGTTAAACGCCCCTGCCTTCAGCTGGGTATGGGCCTGAAACAATGCCCGGGGATCGATGCATCGCCTGGTGAAGCATGGGGGCCTGGCGTGGGGCACGGGGCCTTGCCGTTCCCTTGTGCCCCACTGGGCCCCAGTTGAGTACGTCCGGTTCCATGTTCCAGTTTAGTTGTATATGCCCTGTTACTAATAGTACCCACTGGCCGTTGCAGTCTCAGTTGCAGGGTGCAACGTCACCACCAGTCACCGCCACATCCACAGCAATGCATGACGAAAGTAAACAAGGCCGAGGACATGCGCAAGGGTGCCGTCCTGGACCTCATGCTGCCCCCGTGCGGCTGTGGTGGCCAGGCACAGCACAACCGAGGGCAGAAGGGTGCAGGTGCTCCAGCACAACTAGGTGTACGTACGCGTACTGCGCCTTCTGGGGTCCTCCCTATCTCTGTCCTTATCAGCCCCCTGGTCATCCTTATTGGCCCCCGGCTTACGACATCGGCCACTTGCCCTGCCTACTTTACTTCCTCGCTTCATCCATGTGTTTCGTGTGGGTGTCCTAATCCCCACCTTGCAACCCAACGTCATTGACTTCATCATTGCTACGCCCACCAGGTCATCGTGTCCACCCACATTGCGGAGACGTCCCTCACCGTGGACGGCATCCTGTACATCATCGACACGGGGTACGTCAAGATGAAGGTGCGTGCGGGGGGTGCAGCGACGGACAGTGCTGCGAGGAATAGGATATGGCGCTGGGTATATGCTTTCCAAAGAAGGGTCATGCCCGACGGACGGGATCCGTGAAGTCGGCAGCGCTTTAGGGGATGGTTGGGTGTTGGTTGGTACCAGGGAATGGGCGGTAGGTGCATGGTACCTTGTGCCGTTGTGGGGTGGTGTAAAGCAAGAAGGGCATGTCGCGAAGGCGGGTGAGTAGGAAGGGACGGACCTCTCCTACAGCGGCGTGAAACCCCATGCCCCACGATGGACATTGACGCCCATGTCCTGGGGTCACTACCTTTCGGCCCCTCCTCCGCAATGTCCACGCCCCCTACGGACACGGTGCTCGCCCCTTCCTGCTCCCTCCCACCCATTTGTCTAATCACCTTCTCGCCACTGCTCTGTCCCCCTCTCCACCTCAATGTCCACGCCCACAGAACCCCAAGATGGGTATGGACGCGCTGCAGGTGGGTTGTGTAGAGGGTGCGGCGCGGGATGCAGGCAGTATGAGCCCTGAGACAGGTACAGGCAAACAGGATTGGCAGACGGCGTGTGGCAACAGGCAAAGCAAGTGGATGACAGGCAGATGTGCGGGACTGCGCGCCTGGTGCGGATGCCGTCGGGTTGGGGCCGTTCGGGAACCGCATGGTGTCGCGTCAGGCGTGGCCGCGTAACCGCGGAGCCATCCCGTATCCCACGTCTTGCCTTTCCTCCTGCTGGTTCCTCCTGCTGTTGCGCTCACTCCTCAGCCCCCTCAATTCCTCGGCCCCCCCACTCCTTGACCCCTTTCCCTCATGGCCCCTCCACTCCTCACTCCCCTCCACCACACGACCCTCCACACGCCCGCCACACCCCGCCACCTCCACAAGTGTTCCCCATCAGCCAGGTTGCGGCGGGGCAGCGCGCCGGCCGCGCCGGCCGCACGGGGCCCGGCACCTGCTACCGGCTGTACACCGAGGGCGCGTACAGGTGGGTGTGAACTACGTGCATGCAGAGCGACCGCGGCATGCGCCACGTGCCACGTGTTGAAGGTAATATTACATCGACATGCTCAACAGCGACTTACCATAATGTACAGTGTGCACCCGAGCACATCATATGTTTACGGCATCCAGCCCCTTCCAACCACAGGACTCGTGCACGTTGGCTTATCGTTGTCTTACGCACCCCTCTCAGGCTCCCTTGCATCCCCAGGCTGTGATGACCATGAAACTCTCACCGTTTTGCTGCCTCACACTGGCTAACCACTCTGGACCACATCCACACCAAACCACACCAATGCCCACTCCCCCCTTCTACTTGGTGCCACAAGCACGAGGTGCTGACCACACCCACACCACACCACACCACACCCGCACCAAACCACACCGCACCGCACTGTCCAACGCGAGTGTCCGTCCCTCCTGTCTGGTGCCTCAGGCACGAGATGCTGACCATGAACGTGCCCGAGATCCAGCGCACCAACCTGGCCCACGTGGTGCTGCTGCTCAAGAGCCTCAAGGTGCAGACTCCAGCTGGGTGTGTGTTAGCTGCAGCTGTGTGTCAGCAGGTGTATTAGCAATGTAGCACGTTTCTGTTGAGTCAAGCCCGTGCACCCAGGCGCCATGGCCAGCGAGGTGCTGCTGCACAGGATCCGCGACACGGTCCTGCCATCAGCACACACGCCAAACCCTTCAGTTTCACCTTGTGCATACGCACTGACAAGGTAAACCCTTTTGCATGCACTGGCGCTCTTCGCAGGTCAACGACCTGCTCGAGTTCGGGTTCATGGACCCTCCCCCGCGGGACAACATCGTCAACTCCATGTACAACCTGTGGGTGCTGGGCGCGCTGGACGACACAGGTGCGTGCGTGGGTTAATACATCGGTGTGTGTAAGGGGCGTATCACAGACTCCCATGTGCAATCTGTGGGCGCTGGGCGCCTGGGACAACTAAGGTGGGTTAGACTCCCACGTGCACTGTCGGGCCGTTGTTCCTTGCTTACAAGTCCATCCAGTGCGTGGATCAGGTCCAGGAGGCCGTCGCTGTGTCTCAGTCCGGTCATGGACGCCCGCCTCTTGCCCACAATGTGACACCAGGGCACAGGTGCAGTTGCAAGGTACACATGTGCGCACATGTGGGCTGGCCCACGGTGCGCCCGCATTCATACAAATGTTCCGGTTACTAGGTGATTGGGCCAACACGCTGCTTTCCTTCCACCCCATCTGTACCGCCCACCTCAGCCTCTTGTCGCGCCGCGTTGCTGCCCTCAGCCTTTCCCGATGCGGGCTGACTCAGCTTAGACGGCACACCCCTGCCTTCCAGCTTCCCCACTTGCCTCGCCAACTCTTGAACCTCTTCCCTGGTGTCCTGCCCTTCCTCTTCCTCCTCTACCCCCTCTAACCTTCCTGGTCCCCCTCCTAATCCCCTCCCTGCTCCCCTTACCCTGTCCCCCAGGCGGGCTGACACAGCTGGGTCGGCACATGGTGGAGTTCCCGCTGGACCCTCCCCTGGCCAAGATGCTGCTCATGGGGGCGCAGCTGGGGTGTAGCAACGAGGTGCGGGTGCATGTGTATTAGTGCCGTATAAGCATACGTGCCGGGCGGGGCGCTGTGCGCAACCCTGTGCCATCAGGTTCCGGCCAAGGCGTCCATGCACAGCGTGCCCCCTTGCTGCATCCCCACGCTGCAACACACGCCGACCGCTAATACACATGTCTCATCGCCCCTGCCCCTGCCTCCAGGTGCTGGCCATCGTGTCCATGCTCAGCGTGCCCAGCGTGTTCTTCAGGTGGGGTGTGCGACAGGTAGAGAGGCCGGCCCCGGGGTAGGGGAAGCAGGCTGGGCGCCCCGGCCAAAGCAGCGGCGGGGTTGTGCTCACACAGGCATGATTGGCTTACGACTTAGCAGGGAGATGCCGCGCACAGCTCGAAAGGCGTGCATCTGAGCAAGTGGCCCAGCTCACTGCCACTTGGCACACCTTCCTCCAATGCACAAACGGCGTTCCCCTCACCCTCAGCGTAACGTCCAGTCCTCGACCCCGAACCCCCAGCTCCAAAACCCTTTCGGGATATCCAACCGCGCAGAGGTGCATCATGTTGTACATCAGCCGTAGTTTGCCGCCACCCACTCACGCACGCGCGCTGTTCATGCCCCATTTCATGCCCCATTTCCAACCCCCCTCGCGCTCCCCCAGGCCCCCAGACCGCGCCGAGAAGTCTGACGCCGCCCGCGAGAAGTTCTTTGTGCCCGAGTCCGACCACCTCACGCTGCTGCACGTGTACAACCAGTGGAAGAACAACGGGTACAGGTGCGTGCTGGGGAGGGCCTACAGGTGGGTATTGCTGGACGAAGTCTTCAGGTAGCCCCCACAATGTCAGCAGCAGTTGCAACAGCACTGCAAGCAGCTGCTCCCCTCCTGGGCCTCCACTGTCTGATACACGCGCTTTGTTGGCATATGGCCCCGAACGTGACTCAACCCCCAGCTGCTGACAGACACTGCGATGTCCTCTTGCTGTTGCATGCCCATGTTCCTTCCATTGAGATGCATGACCGGTGTACAGACCGAGTTGGTTGTTACACAGCAAGCATGAGGCAGCGCTCACGGTAATGTGTTACCGCCTTGCCGATTACCTCAAGGAGCAACAGCAGCAGCGGGGGCGGCGGCAGCAGCGGCGGCAGCAGCGGCAGCAGCCCCGAGGCGCCCCGAAGGAGCCGGAAGCGACGGCGCGCTGACTGGGCTGTTCGCTGAGGAGGCGGAGTGAACCTCGGCGGATGATCATGAGCCGCAGCAATCGTGACCCCGCAGGTCCCCGAGGGGCAGCGGTCGGGAGGCAGCGCGTTTGTTCCCTGTGAACGGAGAGTCAGGCCCATATGGACCGATATGGTACAAGCGCTGCACAAAGAGCGCTGCAAGCAGCAGGCCATGCGTGTCTCAAGCGTTTGTGTCAGCGCTGCACATGGTGCTTTTGCCTGTCACAGCGTCCGCCCTGGTCCAGCCTGTAAAGCGGCAGTGCCATGCATCGCATGCCCACGTGGCCCGCGGCCGCATGTGGGAGCAGCAGCGCTTGTCTGCAGATGTGCAGTAGGGTGTGGTGCAAGGTTGTGGTGGTAGGATGTGGTACAGGGACGTACCAAGCAAGAAACAAGGCCGCGTCAACAAGGGAGCGTGCCTGAAGGTGTGCTGTTGCTCGGAGCATGGGACGTGGGGATTGTGGCCTTTGACTTACGCACTGAGTCGTAGCGGCTTGGGCGCATGCCGGTAGAGCCCTTGATGCTGTACTCCTATATATAAGCCCGTGAATTTCAGGAATGGAGCACGGGCAGGGCACGGGAGTAGGGGCAGGCAGCAGGGGAGTAGGAGGATGGTGGGGGCTACTGGACTGCAGGCAGGGGCTGCGACTGTGCAAGGCCACCAGTAATGGCGTGTACATGTACCGGTAATCCATAGGCTCCCACTAGCGTTTCGGGGACACACAAGTGGAGCCATGTAACTGTGTAAGAGATGTTGGAGATTGTTTGGGAATCGGATTCCACGTGCATACGGTACGACCGCCTAGACCAGGGGCCCTGGCCTAGACACTCCAGCCAGCTTTTCAGCGACAGCAGCACTGGCAAGGGGCCACGCCCAGGGGAGCTCCCCTGAGCACGCCTGTTGGCGCACCAAGGCAGCACACTATGGGAGCGCCCGCTGGTCGTTTAAATGTGGCTTAATAAGCCTGCTGTGCGCGGTGCAGAATTCGGGTGAACAGGTGCAGCCAGGGGAGCTCGCTGGGGAGCTCCCCTGGTGCAGCGACAGAAGTAAGTCCCGTTCGATTCAAACCCCTCGCGCAGAACGTGCCAGTGACTAGTAAAATTGCGTCTTGGCGTGGTCATTGCGTAGGTTGGGCCACAGCGTTGCAACCTGAACGTTTCAGTGGCCAGTCAATGACGCCCATTAGCGTCACAAGGTAGAACCAAGGCGCAATTGAAAAGTAAGTAAGTCAACAAATGGAATGACACACATTGCATACAACCGTTGAACGAGCTTCGAAGGAAGCTGGTCGGAGGCCGTTCGTTGCCGCCAAGTTCGAAGGTAAACCTCGTTCAAGCTGCCGCCATCGTGCTAGTTGCAGGATTATGGCTGGCCTTGGAACAGGTTGCGCCATGGGCCCGGTCGAGCGTCGAAGACCTTCGGCCGTGGGCCTCGCGTTTTGCCTCGTTTCTCTCTAAGGCTGCCGTACTGGGGCCCATTGTTCAAGTATAAGTCAGCGCGAGCCCGTTCTCAGTCAACAACAAAAGACACGTCAATTCTAGCCTGAAAGCAGACAGCTTTTACACATCCCTGCTGCTCCTAAAACTGGCCGACTATCTTGTTCAGCAACAGAGCTTCGGAATGGCGACCACCTCGACCTACATGGCCTCCGCTGCTATGGACATCCCTGCCCTGCCGCGCATCAAGGGCTCCTCTCAGAAGCCTCGGGAACAGGGCTCCCAAGGTGTGCCGTTTTTTCGACCGAGCCCATGCTTTGGCGCTTTACTGGCCGCCTGCTAACTTTCTCCCGCCTCTCTGCTCGCACCCTTGGACCCACAGCGGACAGCTATTGCTTCTACTCAACCTCTGCTTGGCCTGTCCTGCCACAACCTGGCCTGTCCTGCCACAACCTGTCACAACCTGTCTGTGGTTCGTTAGGCGAACGTTCGCCTACGAACCCAGGCCAGGTCCAACCCCCACACACAACCTGTCACAACCTGTCACGCTGTGCTGCTCTGCTCTGTTGAAACAACGCGCGCTTACGCAACCCCTTATCCAAGCCATAGCTTCAACAGTTATCCATTACACACAGAAGTATGATACAGCGGACTGGGGACCGTGCGAGGGCCTCCCAGTGCCCATGCCACGTGCCGCAGTCCCCCCACCTGCCCAGGGGCACTGCTCCCTGCACTGCCTGCCTCACCCCGCCTGCCCAATATAGTCTGCCTGCACCGCCTTCTCTTATACCAGCCAGGCGCCACCCTCTGGGACACCTCACCTCCTCCACAGCCATGTCCCATGGAGGTCCCATACCCAAGGGCCACACCAGGCAGCAGGGCGCAATCCATGAACTCGACTAGGCATCCATCAGTCAGCAGACGCAGTGCCCTGGCAGGGCCCTGTCCCAGTCACGCAGCAAGCAGCTACATGGGTTCGCAAAGTATTCAAGGCACACTGTGAGTTGTAGAACCCCGGCCATTTACTCATGAAATGCGCCCACGCCCGTAGCAGCCAGCCAAACCGTCAATCATCCCATCATTCCATCAATCAGCCGCGTCAATCGCGTCAAGAACCATTAATCCAGATGCGCGCCCATGTACGTACACTGCCGAACGCCTGTCACGGCCCGCCCCAGCCTGCCCCGCTGTGCCATCCCTGCTCCCCCTCCCCTCTCTTCCTCATGCCACCGGGTGCTGCTGAAATGTAATGTCAAAGTGCCCGCTGGCGTCCCGCTGCGTTAGGGTCATCAACATGCCCTCCGCCAGATCCCTGGACCCCAGCAGCTCCTCCTTGCTGAACCGCATGCTGTGCTGCCACCGCCCCCATGATGTCACGATCCCCTGCGTACTCGCCTCTCCTGCCCACAGCGTAACGGGCACTTGCTTTTCTGCTCCGAACACCGAGCTGAGGACCCCGTCCCCGTGAACCTGGGATTGTTGCAGGATTATGCGTGGGATCCGCTGGCCCTGGACGTCGGTGGCTGTCAGGATCTTCTGCCTGCGATTGTCAATTCCCGCCGCGGCTGCCGCCTGAGCGGCCGCAGCTGCGCGGCCCGCCGAGATGGCCGCGGAGGCCTGCGGGCTGCTCTGGCGCTCGATGGCCAGCGCGGCCCCCGCCATGAACGCCTCGTACAGGTCCGTGTCCAGATCGCCGCTGGCGTAGACCGGCCCGCTGCCCACCTTGGACCCGTCCTGCAGGGCTGCAGCCACCAGGTGTGAGAACGAGTGGCAGAAGTCCACGCCGCCCCACGCCTGCACGTCCCGGGCATTCGCGTTGCCCCCGTGCCGCTGGATGGCGCTCGTGGGGTGGTCGCCCACCCACGCCAGCCCCACGTCCCCACCGGGGACGAGGACAGCCAGCAGGGTGCCCACCCGGTTCCCTCGCTGAAGCCTGCGCGCGGCTTCTGTCGCAGCCTGGTGCCCCCCAATCGCCGCGACCCTGTCAATCACAGCCCAGTACAGCTCCTCCTTCACCACCAGGACCCAGTAGCCCTCCGGCGCCCCGCGCAGCGGCTGTACGGAGCCAGGCACGAGGGGCCCTTCCGTCAGCCCGCCTGCAGCAGTGGCGGAGTGGATGAGCGTAATCGTGCCGGCCTTCGACCGCGCCGCCATCTCCCTTGCCAATGCTGGGAGCGTCACCCTGCGCTGCGCCTCCTTCTCTGCACTGCTACTGCTCTTCATCCCCGCCTGCTTGCATGACCCCGTGGTTACAGGGTATATGTCGAACACGCACTCTGCGCCCCGAAGGCCCACCGCCGCCTGGCCCAGGTCCAGCATGCAGGTGGACACGAGCTTCCTCCCGTCCTGGTGTATGCCTGACACAAACTCCGCGTGGTAGCCCCCCCCGAGGTCCATCTTCGGGCCAATCACCCGAGCCGCGTCGTCGCCCCGCCCCCACTGCATGACATGTAGCACCGGCTCTGCACTGGCCGTGTCGGGGCGCGTGGTGACAAAGAGGCTGTGCTTGGGGGCGGGCGTGTTCGTACGCCCGTGCAGTTGCATGACGGACCCCACGCAGGCGGCCTTGGTGTCCAGCCAAGCCTCGTGTAAGGGCTCGTGCACCGCCGGGTCCAGCGGTTTCAGCAGGTTTACCTTTGACGGCAGCCTCTTTACCCCTGGCGCCCACTTGGGCCCGCCAATCTCCGCCACTTTCTCCCGGAGCACGCCGTACAGGGAGCAGCGGCCCTTGCCAGGTGGCTCTGGCGGGTCCCCTCTGAGGTTCCATTTCAACGCTCTCTGGTGCCCCTCTGCCTCTTCCCGGAGCTGAGCCAGTACCGCAGCTTCCAGCTCCCGGCTCAGTCCGCGCAGCCTTGCGCCCTGAGCCTCCCGCCGCTCTATTTGCCGGGCCACAATGTCCCAGAACCTGCTGCCCGCTGCTGGGAAATCCACGATCTCCTCCAGCCGTCGGATGTACTCCATGGCACGGGGCGCATGCTCCTTTATCACGGATCTTATGCGTTCTACGTCAGGTTGTTGCTGTTGCCGCTGCCGCTGCTGTCCGGCCTGCTGCTGGGGACGCCGCAGGGGCTGTTGTGGGTGGTGCGCCTCCCGACGCTGCGCCTCCGTGACAGGCGGCGGCGTGGGGACGTCGCTGTTGCCGCCGCGGCCGCTACCGCTACCGCCGCCGCCGGTCCCGCCGCCACCAGGGTTGCCCGGGCCATGGCCGCTCCCTTGCACCTTGGTTTGCCCGGCCCCCAACGACAACTGCTGCTGGCGCTGCAGCTGGGGATGCGCGGCGGGCGGGGGCAGCACGTGATGCGCCTCCCGACGCTGCGCCTCCGTGGCAGGCGGCGGCGTGGGGACGTCGCGGGCTGCACCAGCCAGCTGCGCAGCGCCGCTACCGCTACCGCCGCCGCCGGTCCCGCCGCCACCAGGGTTGCCCGGGCCATGGCCGCTCCCTTGCACCTTGGTTTGCCCGGCCCCCAACGGCAACTGCTGCTGGCGCTGCAGCTGGGGATGCGCGGCGGGCGGGGGCAGCACGTGATGCGCCTCGGCGCTGCGCCTCCGTGGCAGGCGGCGGCGTGGGGACGTCGCTGTTGCCGCCGCGGCCGCTACCGCTACCGCCGCCGCCGGTCCCGCCGCCACCAGGGTTGCCCGGGCCATGGCCGCTCCCTTGCACCTTGGTTTGCCCGGCCCCCAACGGCAACTGCTGCTGGCGCTGCAGCTGGGGATGCGCGGCGGCGGGGGCAGCACGTGATGCGCCTCCCGACGCTGCGCCTCCGTGACAGGCGGCGGCGTGGGGACGTCGCTGTTGCCGCCGCGGCCGCTACCGCTACCGCCGCCGCCGGTCCCGCCGCCACCAGGGTTGCCCGGGCCATGGCCGCTCCCTTGCACCTTGGTTTGCCCGGCCCCCAACGGCAACTGCTGCTGGCGCTGCAGCTGGGGATGCGCGGCGGGCGGGGGCAGCACGTGATGCGCCTCCCGACGCTGCGCCTCCGTGGCAGGCGGCGGCGTGGGGACGTCGCGGGCTGCACCAGCCGCGCCAGCTGCGCCGCGGCCGCTACCGCTACCGCCGCCGCCGGTCCCGCCGCCACCAGGGTTGCCCGGGCCATGGCCGCTCCCTTGCACCTTGGTTTGCCCGGCCCCCAACGGCAACTGCTGCTGGCGCTGCAGCTGGGGATGCGCGGCGGGCGGGGGCAGCACGTGATGCGCCTCCCGACGCTGCGCCTCCGTGGCAGGCGGCGGCGTGGGGACGTCGCTGTTGCCGCCGCGGCCGCTACCGCTACCGCCGCCGCCGGTCCCGCCGCCACCAGGGTTGCCCGGGCCATGGCCGCTCCCTTGCACCTTGGTTTGCCCGGCCCCCAACGGCAACTGCTGCTGGCGCTGCAGCTGGGGATGCGCGGCGGGCGGGGGCAGCACGTGATGCGCCTCCCGACGCTGCGCCTCCGTGGCAGGCGGCGGCGTGGGGACGTCGCTGTTGCCGCGCGGCGCTACCGCTACCGCCGCCGCCGGTCCGCCGCCACCAGGGTTGCCCGGCCATGGCCGCTCCCTTGCACCTTGGTTTGCCCGGCCCCCAACGGCAACTGCTGCTGGCGCTGCAGCTGGGGATGCGCGGCGGGCGGGGGCAGCACGTGATGCGCCTCCCGACGCTGCGCCTCCGTGGCAGGCGGCGGCGTGGGGACGTCGCGGGCTGCACCAGCCGCGCCAGCTGCGCCGCGGCCGCTACCGCTACCGCCGCCGCCGGTCCCGCCGCCACCAGGGTTGCCCGGGCCATGGCCGCTCCCTTGCACCTTGGTTTGCCCGGCCCCCAACGGCAACTGCTGCTGGCGCTGCAGCTGGTGATGCGCGGCGGGCGGGGGCAGCACGTGATGCGCCTCCCGACGCTGCGCCTCCGTGGCAGGCGGCGGCGTGGGGACGTCGCGGGCTGCACCAGCCGCGCCAGCTGCGCCGCGGCCGCTACCGCTACCGCCGCCGCCGGTCCCGCCGCCACCAGGGTTGCCCGGGCCATGGCCGCTCCCTTGCACCTTGGTTTGCCCGGCCCCCAACGGCAACTGCTGCTGGCGCTGCAGCTGGGGATGCGCGGCGGGCGGGGCAGCACGTGATGCGCCTCCCGACGCTGCGCCTCCGTGGCAGGCGGCGGCGTGGGGACGTCGCTGTTGCGCCCTGCCGCTACCGCTACCGCCGCCGCCGGTCCCGCCGCCACCAGGGTTGCCCGGGCCATGGCCGCTCCCTTGCACCTTGGTTTGCCCGGCCCCCAACGGCAACTGCTGCTGGCGCTGCAGCTGGGGATGCGCGGCGGGCGGGGGCAGCACGTGATGCGCCTCCCGACGCTGCGCCTCCGTGGCAGGCGGCGGCGTGGGGACGTCGCGGGCTGCACCAGCCGCGCCAGCTGCGCCGCGCCGCTACCGCTACCGCCGCCGCCGGTCCCGCCGCCACCAGGGTTGCCCGGGCCATGGCCGCTCCCTTGCACCTTGGTTTGCCCGGCCCCCAACGGCAACTGCTGCTGGCGCTGCAGCTGGTGATGCGCGGCGGGCGGGGGCAGCACGTGATGCGCCTCCCGACGCTGCGCCTCCGTGGCAGGCGGCGGCGTGGGGACGTCGCGGGCTGCACCAGCCGCGCCAGCTGCGCCGCGGCCGCTACCGCTACCGCCGCCGCCGGTCCCGCCGCCACCAGGGTTGCCCGGGCCATGGCCGCTCCCTTGCACCTTGGTTTGCCCGGCCCCCAACGGCAACTGCTGCTCGGCTGCTGTTCCCCCGCAGCCGCCGAATGTTCTGCTTGCAGCGAACCTGCTTGCCATAACCCGGTTTACGTCACCGACTGAAAATATTTGACGTGTCAGCTGCTGGCGCGGTGCCTGGCGGGGCTCCGGCTGGGCGTGTGGCGGTCCGTGAGCCAATATCCCAGGCAGGGGCGGGGGCGGGGGCGGCTCCTGTGGGTAGGATAGGCGAGCGCGCAGCGGGGCAATGGGCTGTCCTTGCAGCAGCTGTGGGAGCGGTGCCTGGCGGGGCTCCAGTCGGGGCGGGGCGGGGACAGCGGGGCGGCGGGGACATTGGCGGGGGCGGGGGCGGGGACTGGGGCAGGGGCGGGGCGGGGACTGGGGCAGGGGCGGGGGCGGAGACTGGGGCAGGGGTGGCGGCGGGGGTGGGGGTGGGGCGGGTAGCTGGGCACTGGGCTGTCCTGGCAGCAACGGTTGATGATACTGTGCCTCGTGGGGCTCTGGCTGGGGCCGTGGCGGTCCGTGAGCCAGTGTCCCGGGCAGGGGCTGGGACGGGGGCGGGGGTGGGGGCGGCCCCTGGGGATGCGGCTGTGCGCTGGGCTGCCCTTGCAGCAGCTGTGGGTGTTGCGCCTTGTGGGGCTCTGACATGCGCTGCGTGGCGTGGTCGACAGGCCCCACATCCGCTGTGGGCCATTCCAGCCTTCTAGGCTGGTAGTCGTCATCGTCACGATGGCCCAGGTCGATCTTCTTTCTAGGACCCTGGCCGGCAGAGCGTGCGTCCACTGACGGGCTCTCTATAGTTGTTGTGGCGGACTTCCGACGGCGGTGCCATGGCGGGGAGGCGGCCATGCCCTCGCCACGGCCTGTGGAGGGTAGGATTGGGTCGATCTCGTGGTTAATCACCTAATAGCGAATCATATAACCGCACCATCTGCGCCCTTTAGGGATTGACTCACAGGCTCAAGGAGGACGCTTGGCGGGGTCCTCGCGCAGCCGCCGAGGTGAACGAGCCCAGGAAGACACGCTCGGGCGCTGTCTATTGTATACCTAGTCCATCTCCGATGCCTTTACACCCAGAATGGACAGATACAGGCCCTGTGTGACCAGCGTCGCGCACGAGGGGGCGAGTAGTGACCAATGGGTCGATATTGTGACAAAGCACAGCTAGCGGGTCCCTCAGTATTGAACGGGAAGTTTACACAAGGACTGACTCGTCATATATATGCTACTGTCCTGGCTGGTACGTTTTGCGAGGCACCTGCGACAGGCACCTGTGACACCAACACGGAACGCTCCCATCCCGCCAAAATCGCGCGCACTTCGTGTCCAAAGCCCTTCCGCCCCTGTCAACACATATATAACACATAGCGACAGGGGAAATGCCGGGCATGTTTCAGGCAACGATACGCTTTGGCCTCGGTTCCGACACGGTGTGGTCCGCCCGGTCAAGGCATGAACTAGCGCCGCAAGGGACCCTGCCGTTCGACGGCAGTTGCTTCAAGCGCACGGGAAAGATTGATGAGCGCTTTCTCACGCGCCACGAGGGAGTGCGGGTCCGGCCAACTGCAGCGATGATCGGTGTTTACAAGGCCCCCGGCGCCGCGCCCCTCAAGTGGGTCGATGCAACCGTCCCCACGGCAGCCGACTGGGCAAACGGCCTTCACTTCCCCGACCTGTGGTTCGAGGTGAAGAAGGAGACGCCCGTACCGCCCCTGGACCCGGCGGTGGAGGAGCGGCGCCGGGTGTCGGCCTCCGTGTACAACATTGCCACTGGGAAGAGGTGCGAGCGTACCGGCGAAATGGCAAACGCAGACATGTGGTCCTTGCCTGACAGGTCAGGTGGGCGTGTGTGCTGCGACCCGACACCCTTCTGCCCTGGTCTACCCCTCCAGGGGATGGCTGAGCTGCCAGGACGGGGTGTGGGCCGTGTGCATGCGGCCGGGAGCCCACATCTGGGGCCTGAGGCCTCACTTCAAGGGGCTCCTGTGGGTGCGGACACGATCGACCCACACCTACGCCCACATCCACCTGCGGGAACTGTACCCTGAGCTGCGCGAGGCCATCCGGGTGGACCTGGGCATGCTGACCTGAGAGGTAATGGGGAGAGGCTTGCCTGGGCCCACTGACTCCTCCCCCACTCCTCCCAGTTGTCCCAACTTCCTCGCTTCCCCAGTCAGTTTCCACTCGCTTCCCCACGCCTCCCGCCCCGCTGCTTCCTCCCTCCCTCCCTCCCCCAGTTTCCACTCACTTCCCCATGCCTCCCCGCCCCCGCCTCCCCCAGTTTCCACTCGCTTCCCCACGCCTCCCCGCCCCGCTGCTTCCTCCCTCCCTCCCTCCCCCAGTTTCCACTCCCTCCCTCCCCCAGCTGGTGGCCGGCGTGCACGTGGATCCGCGCTTGTGCGCAGCGCCTGCTTTGGATGGGTGTATGGTCCCGAGCGACTGGATGGCAGACGGGGACGTAGTAACAAAGGTGGCGTGTTGGCGGCGTTTTGGCAGTGCTGTGGTGATGTTGCACTTGCACATGCAGACGTACACTCGTGTGGCGGTGGACAATAGGCTGAGCGATGAAGGGGTAGCGGGGGGGATCGCATGGGGTGACGCCGATGTAAGTTGCAGAGCTGACCTCGCCGATGTATGGCCCGGTGTCAGAGACGACAGGTGCGGGTGGTAACGGGCCAAGGCCAGGCCGGGCACAATCCATTGATCGACATGGCATTCGACCTCACAGCGCCTACAAGCGTGGCACATCCAGCAGTCAGCAGATACAGCGCGCCCTCTCGGGGTCCTGTCCCGCTCAGCCGCAAGCAGCTACAGGGTTCTGCAACACACACTGGGATTGACGGTGTAAGGCATATAACACCGCCGCTTCATCAAGCTTCATCACAGCCTGCACGCCACACCACGGTCCATCGCTGCAGTCGACACATTCACAGGCTGGGGCGGGTCGTGACGGTGCAAGGCAAATAACACCGCCGCTGTGGAGCCTGAGTCTTCATCACACCCTGCACGCCACACCACGGTCTATCGCTGCATCATGTCGACACATTCCGCTTCACACGCCACATTGAGAACCCTGCGCGGCTGTTGTCTTGGCCGTACAGCCAAAAACATTCGCAGTAAAATCGGCGGGGGTTTCCCATCACCAAATATGAAGTGCCGACATGACGTGCCGCGCACTCACAACATGCGCCCCACCCCCGTAGCTTAGCCATCATAACGGCCTTCCCATGCTGTCAGTCAGCCGCACGCTCTCGCTAAAACCCATCCACTACGCGTCCATCCCTGTACATCCCACCCAGTCACGTTATCATGTGCTACACGCCAACGGACGCAGTGGCGGGCGTGCCGTGGTCCGTACGCGCTCCCGAGACCGTGCCTGTGCCTGTGCTCGTGCCCGTGCCCGTGCCGGTTGTGAAGTCGTGCTTGCCGCCGCCGCCGATGCTGTCGCCGCTACCACAACCCAGCGATGCCATGAGCGCAGCGAGGAACACTGCGCAGGTCATTTTCGTATGTATCAATCTAATCGCCTTCCCGAGGCAACCTGGCTACGCTGTTACGGCCCTACGTCGTGACCACACCCCTCACGGCCCTACGTCATGGCCCTCGTCATGGCACCCACGCGTCACGCCTCATGGCCTACACGTCACGGCCCTACGCCGCGGCCCTACGTAACGGCCCTACGTCACGTACCACTTGCACGGCCACTCGCTGACGCCCCGGAACCCGTGTGCCCAAGACCCAGCCAACCCTACCTTCACACTGCACGCCCTTTACGCCCTTTTCTGCCCACGCCTCATGCGGATTGTGTCCAGGAACTGCTCTACAGTCATGGCGTCGATGGCGGCCTTCTCCTCCGGCGGGAACTCGTCAGGGAAGTTGGGCTCGGACGGCCGGTCGGGGCGCAGCTTGTACCGCATCCTACGTACACGATAGGCACGAGTCAGTGACTTTGTCAGAGTTTCGCCCCCGTGTCATAGCAACGAGCGTCGAGAGGGAAGTTGGGCTTTTCGTGCTCACGTCACTGGCCTTGGTTCCCATGAATGCAATTAGTGTGACATGTACGACCACCTACCATGTGCCCGCACTATTAAACAGAAAGACACACCTGTCGGCGATCAGGGCCGCCTCCCGCTGGGTCTCCACGGCGCGCGATGTGAAAGTCAGCTGGCGACCAGGGTGATCAGGGCGTGGTACTCGAACAACCGCACGCCACTTGCCATATGAAGATTGTACCCCCCTGCGAAAAACAAGCCAACACGGTTGAGGATGCCGCGGTCAGTAAACCACTATCGGACAGCAGCAAGCTGGTGCCTTTACGCAGCAAATACCCACTTGTAGGGATGCCTGACCGATGCCTGCTGACCGCCCGGGCCCTGCTCGTGCTGCCGTGGCGCCGACCCCGGGCCGGCTGTTGGCGGGGACGTCATCAGCACGCTGCCCATCGGGCCCGGGGCTGGCTGACCGCCCGGGTCCTGCTCGTGCTGCCGTGGCGCCGACCCCGGGCCGGCTGTTGGCGGGGACGGCAGCAGCACGCTGCCCGTCGGGCCCGGGGCTGGCTGACCGCCCGGGCCCTGCTCCTGCTGCCGTGGCGCCGACCCCGGGCCGGCTGTTGGCGGGGACGTCATCAGCACGCTGCCCGTCGGGCCCGGGGCTGGCTGACCGCCCGGGCCCTGCTCCTGCTGCGACGCCTGCTGCTGCTGTGGCTTCTGCCACATGCGGATTGTGCCCAGGAACTGCTCTACAGTCATGGCGTCGATGGCGGCCTTCTCCTCCGGCGGGAACTCGTCAGGGAAGTTGGGCTCGGACGGCCGGTCGGGGCGCAGCTTGTACCGCATCCTACGTACACGATAGGCACGAGTCAGTGACTTTGTCAGAGTTTCGCCCCCGTGTCATAGCAACGAGCGTCGAGAGGGAAGTTGGGCTTTTCGTGCTCACGTCACTGGCCTTGGTTCCCATGAATGCAATTAGTGTGACATGTACGACCACCTACCATGTGCCCGCACTATTAAACAGAAAGACACACCTGTCGGCGATCAGGGCCGCCTCCCGCTGGGTCTCCACGGCGCGCGATGTGAAAGTCAGCTGGCGACCAGGGTGATCAGGGCGTGGTACTCGAACAACCGCACGCCACTTGCCATATGAAAAATGTACCCCCCTGCGAAAAACAAGCCAACACGGTTGAGGATGCCGCGGTCAGTAAACCACTATCGGACAGCAGCAAGCTGGTGCCTTTACGCAGCAAATACCCACTTGTAGGGATGCCTGACCGATGCCTGCTGACCGCCCGGGCCCTGCTCCTGCTGCCGTGGCGCCGACCCCGGGCCGGCTGTTGGCGGGGACGTCATCAGCACGCTGCCCGTCGGGCCCGGGGCTGGCTGACCGCCGGGCCCTGCTCCTGCTGCGTGGCGCCGACCCGGGCCGGCTGTTGGCGGGGACGGCAGCAGCACTGCCCGTCGGGCCCGGGGCTGGCTGACCGCCCGGGCCCTGCTCCTGCTGCCGTGGCGCCGACCCCGGGCCGGCTGTTGGCGGGGACGGCAGCAGCACGCTGCCCGTCGGGCCCGGGGCTGGCTGACCGCCCGGGCCCTGCTCCTGCTGCCGTGGCGCCGACCCCGGGCCGGCTGTTGGCGGGGACGTCAGCAGCACGCTGCCCGTCGGGCCCGGGGCTGGCTGACCGCCCGGGCCCTGCTCCTGCTGCCGTGGCGCCGACCCCGGGCGGCTGTTGGCGGGGACGGCAGCAGCACGCTGCCCGTCGGGCCCGGGGCTGGCTGACCGCCCGGGCCCTGCTCCTGCTGCCGTGGCGCCGACCCCGGGCCGGCTGTTGGCGGGGAGTCGACCCTGATGTCGAAATGTCCATCCGTGTCGCGCGCTGTCAGTGTCAGGATGGCACCCACTGTCAGCTCCGCTGCTGGCAGCCCCAGCTGCACACGGTTGAAGGACAGTTTGAACCGGGTCGCTCCCGGACGTGCTTTATTATGTTTCGACCAACCGTGCACGCGCCCCTCGGTGCTGCACGCCCCGGCCCACAGCGTAATGGTCACGGCTGTGGCTCCGGGTCCGGCTATGCGGCATGCGGCGCTCAGCACCCCGTCCCTGATCGAGGCGGGGATTTGTATTAGGGGCCTGTCGGGGTTTAGAAGGTCGCTTGCCACCACAACCAGCCGCCCGCTAGGTCGTGCTGCCGTTGCATCTGTCCCTGCCGCCCCTGCCCCTACCGCCACATGCGCCTGCTGCTGCTGCTGCTGCTGCTGCGGTTGCGGTTGCGGTTGTGGTTGCCGCGCGAAGCCGCGCTCTGACCCGGCGCCAGCTCGCAGCTGCTGGCTGCGGCTGAGGAGTGCCAACATCGTGCTGATGGTCGAGTCCGGAGGTCCGCTGGACGGCATTGCCAGGTCACCGGGGATATTGCTCAGGGACCGTGAACCCACTGTCCCCGGCAAGTGCGGTCCCTGGGCCGGGGCGGCCGCCTGTAGCCCAGTGTCAGCCTGCTGCTGCTGCCGCTGCTGCTCCCGTTGCTGCTGTTGCTGCATGAAGCCACAGAGCTGCTGGTAGCCGTGTAGCAATGGCACCAGACCGAGTATGCTTCCACTGATGCCCGGGGCTAGGTGACCGCCTGGCCCCTGTTGCCGAACCTGCTCCTGCTGCTGCTGCTGATGTTGTCGCGGTTGCTGCTGTGGTTGCTGCAGGAAGCCGCACTCTGACCCGGGACCAGCTTGCAGCTGCTGGCTGTGGCTGAGGGGGGTCTCGCCCGGGGCCTGTGACGCCCGCTGCTGCTGAGACCCGAGGAGCAGTGTTGCGAACTCGTTGGTGTTCAGGCCCCTTGATTGGGGCCCCTCTGCCCCCGGCCAGTCTAGTCCCTGGCTCATGGTACCCGGCGGTGGAGCAGGGTGGTCGTGCTGTTGCTGCTGCTGCTGCTGCTGCTGCTGCGAGTTCCCGAACATCGTTGCGAACTCGCTGGGGATCTGGCCCATGGACTGCGACCCCGCTGCCCCTGTCAAGTCCAGTCCCTGGCTCGTGGCACCAGGAGGAGGCCCCTGATGGAAGTTTTGCTGCTGCTGTGAATCAGCGAACAGCCCTGCCAGGTCGCTGGGGACGTCGCTCATAGACTGCGATCCCACCGCCCCGGCCAAGTCCAGTCCTTGGCCCGTGGCACCAGGAGGAGGCCCAGGATGATAGTTCTGTTGCTGCTGTGAATCAGCGAACAGCTCTGCCAGGTAGCTGGGCATGTCGCTTGTAGGCTGCGAGCCCAGGCTCAGTCCTTGGCTCATGGCGCCAAGTGGAGGCCCTGGGACGATGTACTGATGCTACTGTTATTAGTAGAACCGGTCTGCCATGCCGCAACGCTGTCGGGGTGAAAGTTTGGGGAAAAGATGTCGTCACGTATGACCGGCGCAGGTAAGCATCGAGAAATATAGTAAGTTGTAAGTGTTATGTAGTATGTAGTATATAACATTTGGCGTGAAGAACCTTGGCGTGAAGAAGGCTTGCAATTGAAAGTACGAGCACAAACTCCTCCCCACCTCGCCCCCCTGCCACCTGCCCACCTGCCCACCTCCTCGGAACGCCCCTCTTGGCCTCACCAGCAGGCGCGGCAGCTTTCCAGCATTCCATGCGCCCCGCACTCCACCCACAATGGTGAGACCTGCGGAATGCCCTTGCTTAAGCGGGCCGCCATATCGACCCAAGCTCAGCTTCACACGCCTTCCGTTTGCCTTTGACACCTTAATGACTCGCTACCCTTCTTGTTTTTCGTTTGCAGTCCTACGGCTGTGGCGTTCTATGACTACAGCCTCTCTGCCAACAAGCCGTCGCCCGCCAACTCGACCGGCCTTTCGGGCATTGGCGTTGGCGCCAGTGTGGCCTACCTGACTCGCCTCTTCAACCAACATTAAATGGTAGTTGACCAAGAAGCCAGGCCAACGTACAAGGTGCTCTCGCTACTATGTCGGAAGGTGTCGAACCCAGCATGGCCTTTGAGAAATCCGCTGGGCGCCCCAGGGAGTCAAACCATGCCCCAATTTATGCGCTTATGGTTCTTTACTGCTCACCATTGGTGTTCGAGGTGGCGCAGAATTCATCGGCTGTGGCTGCTGTTGTTGACATGGTGACACGGTAGCTTCCTTTAGGTATGACCCCTCACTTCATCGCCACGGTGTGCCTCACAGAGGGGTGTGCATGCATATCAGACCCGCCAAGGGAAGCGAGCGTGGCAAGGAGCCTACCCAGCTGGCTCAATGCCACTCTAGCGCAGCTGTGGCATATGTCCTGTTCGTAGGTCTCGTCTGCACGAGCCACTGCTTATCCTCGTCCCCGTTACAGGATAGATGTCACCTGTGGGTTTGCACGGGTGTTTCGTATGCGATGGAGCTGCATGCTGATTGGTATGGGCTTACGAGTGTTCTTGCGTTGTTCCGGACATGCATGCAAATTCATCAAGAGTGTGAGTGAAACGATGGCTTTCGCAGCTTGGCGCCTGGTTATGTGTTTGGCAGCAGGGTTGGGCGTGCTAGGCATTTTCGAACTCGTGGTCTGAGCGACACTGAGACGTGCCTATATTACTCCGATTATTGCTTCTTTTTCTGTCCGTGCGAGGTGCATTGCCACGTGGTTTAGTGGTTTAGTGCATCGTGCACTCACAGCATACGTCGTAGGGGCGTAACGGAGTACGGTAGGCCAAGACCAGGCCAAGTGTACTGTTGACGTCTTATCTGCTGTGCTAGTCAGCAAGCTGAGGCGTGATCAGCTGGGCGAGCGGCGCGGGCACATTGCTGAGCTGCCCTCGCAGGTGCGCGGGAAGGTCCTCGATATGGGTCGCTCGGCGACTCTTGGCGTGCTGTGGTGCACAGCAGACGGTTGCGTTGACAGCTGAGCGTTCTGTTGATGAGAGATGGCAAGATGAGAGATGGCAAGACCCACTCCAAGCGGTAGGGTTACTTGCCCTTGTAACATGGTTACATGTGGGACCAAGTATGGGCTGAACACCCTTCTGCTGGCGTACGGGCCCGGGTTCTCACACTCGAAATGCGTCCCATGATGGTACAAAGCAGCAAGGAGGCAGGGTCTGAGGGGCCAACAATCCCTAAGCAAAGCGCCTCTTGTCTTGACGCCGACCTCCCATGAGCCAGTCACTCTGGACATAAGATGAGGGGTTACCCAAGCACACGACTGATGCGTGCGTTACTGGAGCTTAGAAGACTCATACTAAGTGTGACGGTCGCACTCCTGCACATCTGCAACGCGTTGCTTGGGGCCCCTTGCACCACGTGCACGCATCTTGTGTCACAATTTGGCACTGGTCAGCGGTGCATAACCACCCGGCAGTAAATAGCCTGCAAAAAGCCCCTCCCGGCTGCATCTGCAGCCTTCCAGCACCCAAGCACCCCGCACTCCACCCACCAACCGTACTCCACGCATCAATTCCACCATCGCATCCAGTTCCCCTCCACCTCTGCACATAAGCCATGATGCATGCGCTTTCCTGTACGCCTACGGCACATTACGGGTAACGACTGCCTCTTTCTTGTTTCTAGTACCACCAGCAGCATACAGCCTGCGGAACGCCCCTCCCGACCTCCCCAGCAGCTCCCCAGGTGGCCCCCGCTCCAACACCCCACCGCCCTCCATCACCGCCACCTCATCGCACTCCACCGCCGCACGTAAATCATGTGCCACCTCCAACACAGCACACGCCCCAGGCCCCACCACACCCTCCACACCCCCACGACCCTCGCCCACCCCACTGCCCGAAAACTGCCCCGCCCGCCTCAGCACGTGCTGCCGTACGATGCTCCGTACGGCGGCGGCCGTAGCGGGATCCACGTGCGCGCTGCACTCGTCCAGCAGCAGCAGCTGCCGTGGCCGCAGTAACACACGTGCCAGGGCCAGCAGCTGCTGCTGCCCCGCGCTGAGGCCCACCGCACCCGGCTGCGAGCCCAAGGGCAACGAAAGCACCTCGTGCACAGTGGTGGGGTCGACGGACCCAACCGCTGCCGGCGACGCTGCCTCCATATCACCAGCAGCACAGCTGCCGCTGGCAACGGAGCCGGCTCCGTGTCCGCCCCCGGACCCACCACCACCTCGCCCATGGCGGTGTGCAGCCGCCGCCTCTAGAGCCGCCCACAGCCCCACCCACCGCAGCGCCTCAACCAGCTGCCCGTCCGACAACCGCTCCCGCTCCTGTGGCTTTGCAGTACCCGAGCCCAGCCTGCCCGCCGTGCCCATGCGCACTTGCGCACCTGCTCGGCTGCCCCTGCCGCTGTCCCTGCCCTGGTCCCTGCCCTGGCCGCCAGCGCGGTCGCCTGCAGCCTGGTCTTCTGGCTCTGCTGCCCCCGGGTCCAGGTTGTGTCTTAGGCTCGCGGTGGCGACGAAGGGCGACTGCGGCAGCACCGCCACCGCCGCCCTCAGCGCCCGCAGCGGCAGGGACCGCACGTCCACACCCCGAAGCAGCACCTGGCCTGCGGGTAGTGTAACAGCCAGGCAGGGTCAAGCGTGGTAGAGGCAGGTCCAGGATTCAGGTAGCTCAGTCGCCATGTGCAGACCGCGCGTCCATGCCGTGAAGCAGCACCTGGCGTGCGGGTACGGATGCGCCAATGCATCCGCACTCTGTGCAAGCGGTGCCGTAGCCACCATCCCCTCCTCCCCACCTTGCGTGTACCTGTGAAATATTCCTCATCCACACCCGGTAGCCGGTACGTTCTGCCACCCGTTCCCTTCCCCTCCTCTCCAAAGGCGTCCCTGTCCCCTCCCTGTCCGTTCCCCTGCCGCACCTGCCTCCACCTCCACCTCCTATTACGCAGTACCACCTGCGTTTAAATTTGCCTTCTCCCATTCCCAGATCTCACCTGCCTCCACCTCCACCAGCCGCATCAGCGCCGCCACCACGCTGCTCTTGCCCGCGCCCGTGCGCCCCACCACGCACACGTGCCGCCCCGCCGCCACGCCCAGCCACACGCCGCACAGCGCGGGCGGCAGCCCCGGCCGGTAGCGCACCACTACACCGCGCAGCTCGACCACCAGCTGCTGCTGCTGCTCCTGCTGCTGCTGCTGGGAGCCTCTGGCCGGCGCTAGCGTCGGCGGCATGCCCGGAGGACCTCCCTCCGGGCCTGACGGCTGCGGCAGCAGCGGCGGCAGGGTGTCGTGCTGCTGCACGCCGTGCATTGGCGCCTGCTCCTGCTGCTGCTGCAGCAGCAGCAGCTGCTGGGGCGGCGGTGCCAGCGGCAGCGGCGGCAGCGTGTCTTGCTGCTGCGGCAGCGCCATGTACTGCTGCAACCGCTCCACCGCCACCATCTCCTGCTCCGTCTCCGCCGTCGACGTCAGCAGGCCGTTCAGCAGCCCCACGATGGGCAGCGCGTACGACAGGCTCAGGCCCGCCAGGCTGGCAAGCAGCCCGCCGCCGCCGCCGCCGGTGGCGGCGCCGCCAGCGGTGGATGAGTGCAAGTATGGTGGAGGTGGTGGTGAGTTGGCGGCGGTGGGCTGGGGTTCGGTGCGCCACACCGCCAGGCCCGCCACCGCGGCCACGAGTCCGGCTGCCAGCAGCTGCAGCCGCAGGCTGAGCCAAGCAGAGGTTGCGCCTCCTGCAGTGTTACAGAGGGGTGGCTTGCGTCACGAAGTTGTTGACTAAGGGTGTACGCCGTACTGTGCACTGTGTGGGGCTGATTGCCCTTGGTACCGTAGCATTGAGGCCTGGGAGCAACAAGGTCCGCGCGCTACGCCGCATACCTGTGATGGCTGCCCGCTGGTGGGCGGTGATCGCCGCCGCCGTCCGCCCCGCAAAGTGCTCCTGCGCCGCGAAGGCGCGAATGGCGGGCGCCGCGCCCGCCACCGCCCCGAAGGCGCCGTACACTGGGGACAGCGCCAGCGCCTCAAGGCGGCGCACCTCGCGGCTGCTGCTGCGGTAGTGCAGCTGCAGCAACCTGCGGTACACATGTACGCCAGGGCATGACGTGAGGGCGTCGTACGGTAAAAGGTGAGGTACGACACGGTGCCCTCGTAAGAGCGTGGTTGCGTGGGAGGAATATCGCATCGCCCTCCTGTCAGACATGGCCGCGCGAAGGTAAGAGGTTGATGACCGGGAGCATTGACTCCAGGACGCAACCCAGGAGAGGGACAAGCAGATTCATACGCTTGAGCAGGTGCAGAGTGTGGGCTTCATCGAAGACGATCACGCTGAAGACGAGGCTCCCACTCTGCACCTGCTCCAGCGTCTGGATCTGCTTATCCTTCTCCTGGATTGCGTCCAGGAGTCACAGCTCCTCCTGTTGCCTGAGCGCGGCTGTGTCTGACAGGAAGCTGACATTGGAGGAGGCGACCACGCTAGCTATGCGTGTCGCACCTCATACATCGTACGGCACCTTCCGGCCATGTCTGGCAGGAAGGGGACATTAGAGGGCATGGTCGGTGAATGGCTCAGTAGCCAGTGCGCAGCCTCGGCGCTGAAGGCACGCTCTCTCAGCCCCTAGCGGAAAGGAAGGACGGCATCCGCAGCTGACGCTGACATTTGAGTACAGGCATCCCCTGTCGTTGGCATTCCCGCATGTCGTCATCCACGAAGGATACAGGATACAGTAGTACGACTGCGTGGGCAGCTGCCCCCCCATTGGAGTACGGTAAGTTCGGTGTGCTGTACCTGGGCCACTCGCCTCGCTCGCTGCGGTCTAAGAGATGTCAATGAACATCGTGCTCGACACCTTGTCTTACCTGTACAGCAGGGCCAGGGGCAGCAGCAGCGGCGGCGGCGCGCTGGCGGCCGCCATCATCGCCAGCAGCCCCAGCCACTCGGCCGCCCTCCGACCTTTTGCCCCGGTTGCCAGCCGCTACCGTGCAGGGTCGGTGCCTGGTACGGCACCTGGCCTACTCACCTCGCTCGCCGCATGCAAGGCAAAGGTGGTGTACGTCCTGTTCGACACTGTACGGCATCTCACCTGTACAGGAGTCCAAGCGGCAGCAGCAGGGGCAGCAGTGGAGGCGCGCTGGCTGCCATGACTGCCAGCAGCCCCAGCAGGGACACGGCGTTGGCCAGCGCGATGTTGAGGATGAATGGTAGCGAGTCGTCCACCACGGATACGTCTGACGAGAACCTGTACGGCACAGCGTACGGCAAACGGAGGTCACGGCAGCGAGAGGCATAAAATGCGTCATGGCACACCATACAGTCAGAGATTTGACGGCGTTCAGGCGCGCAGTAAACGGTGGCTTATTTCCTATGACAAGCAGCCACGGAAACGTCGGACGAGAGCCTGGACGGCACACCGTACACGACACGCAGCGCGGGAGAGCAACGGCGGTAGGCAGTGCCACGGAACAAAACACCGAACTACAAGGCGCAAACGCACTGTCGTCGTCAATATTAGGGCTTTCTATTCGTTGCCCTTCTCAATACATTCCCCCGCCTCCGGCTATATAAAGCACACGCTGCATCAAGAGTGTGCCGTACACAACATGTGTGCCGTACAAACGGTCGTGCCGCACCTGTTGAGGATGCGGCCGTGCGGCACGGAGTCGAAGAAGGACATGGGCGCGCGCAGCACGGAGCGGAGCAGCGCGTCGTGGGTGTGGGCGGCGGCTTGCATACCTGGGGGGCGATGGGTGAATTAGGCGGTAGGACACCAGATGGCGATGGGTGGCAATACGACGTTCTTGAAAGGAATTTGGGACAAAGAAACGGGCATGAGGACGGTATGTTGAACACACATATTGTGGGCGGCGGCTTGCATGCCTGCGGGGCGATGGATAGCATAGCAGTATGTGATTAAGTTGTACGATAGAAAACGGAAGGGGCGTGGGTGAGTGTAAGGGTGTGGGTTGCGGATGCGACCAAACCAGTCGACGAGATGCAGACTAGGAAACGAAACCCTGAGGGGTCGTGGAAGGCATGGGAGCACCGAACCGTACGGTACTTGCAAGTCTGAGCGGAGGGTGGCGCGGATGGATGGGTGGTTGGCGGGGAGGCCACATACCTACGCAAGTGAGTCAGCAGACGCAGGATATGCGCACGCAACCTAACTGGGGCCACTGTGCCTGCTGCCAGTCCGATCCTATCCGCGACCCACCGGCAAACGCAAAGGAGAACGCGCGCGCCAGTGTGAAGAGCGCATTGGCGCCCGAGATGACCAGCACGCCGATCAGGAAGGTGCGGCCCGACCACTGCACCGATAGCGACAAGCCCCTGACGCAGGAACGCCTCTGCCGGGACCCCCCATCTCCAGCTTGGCTTCCTGGCGGAAGCCAACCAGTCCCTGCGCCTCCCAGCTGCTGCTTGCTGCCCGCTGCTTGCTGCTTGCTGTCTCCCGTGTCCGCGCCGCCAACGCCGCCTTGGGGTGCGCCAAGGGAGGAGCCCTGCCGCTGCACGCCAGCTTCCGCCGCCCACTCATCGCCAGGGGCAACGAGCGCCTCCCCAGCGATGGCAGCAGAAGCACGGTACGGCGGTACGGCCGCCCTCAGCTGCAGCAGCCTCCGATGCGCCCGCCCGCTGGCGGCGTCCAGACCTGCAGGATTCCGACTCCCAGCCAACCCCACGGCTGCGTCAGCTAGCCCGCAGGGCACCATACCCCTGCTCACTTCAGGCACATGACTGTGGTCCTCACCGTGTGCACGACAGTCGGCGCCCTTGCTCCCCTGCCACCCCGCACCCCACTCCAAGGGCCCTGCCCCTGCACTCCCCGCAGCTGGCAGCATCACGCCCAGGCCCGTGCCCGCGCTTACTCCCCCACCAGCAGCCCGCCCGACAGGGGGCAGGCCCCAAGGAGACCACAGCCCCATGACAACGACAGGGGCGCCCTTGCACGACGCCGTTGCCGTAGGGCTGCACAGCCAACTTCCGTTTTGGTGGCGATTGGGCTTGTGGTGCTGCAGAAGCACAGAGGTGGTGGTGAAGCCGGTGTCCGAAGGGGTCGTGGTGCCTCCCTGGTCCCTTGGCACCGCGCTTGCTGCCTCACCTGCAGCAGCCCAGGCCGCAAATGCAGCCCACGCCCCATGAGAGCCGCCCTCGTCCACAGCAGCCGCCGCAGCCGCAGCAGCTGCTCCCCTTACGTCATCACCGCTAACATGTGCTGCTGACACAGGCGGTAAGACAGCTGCTGCCCCCTTGGTGGCCCCCGGCCCCAGCCCTGGCCCCTTCCCCGCCGCCGTCGTGCCGCTGTGTGCCGCGAACACCGCCTCTCCAGCGGCTGCCCCTGGCCCCGTCCCTGGCGCAGGAGAAAAGGCATCCCTTGCCAACCCCGCCGCTGCTCCAACACCTGCCGCCGCCGCCACTCCCAGTGCTGCGCCTGGCCCCACCCCTGGCCCCACCCCTGGCCCCACCCTGGCCCCACCCTGGCCCCACCCCTGGCCCCACCCCTGCCACCGTCGCCACACCAACCAGCGCCCCTGGCCCCGCCCTGGTCCCAACCGCCGCCACCGTGCCGCTGTGCGCCGCGAAGACCGCCACCCACACGTCCGAGGCATTCCTGGTGGCCTGCATCAGCAGCAGGCTGACCAGCACCCCAGCCACCACCCACCAACCCACGCTCCGCATGTAGCCAGCGTACACGTGCCATCGCACGTGGCCCACCTCACGCTGCTCCTCCTCCACCTCCTCCCCTGCCTGCTCCACCTCCCCTGCCTGCCTCGCCTGCTGTGCCGTCCCCTTGCCCTGCACCTCCGACCCGGAACCACCAGGAGGGTCAAGTCCCCGGTTGACCACCACCTGCTCGTTTTCCAATCGACCCTGCCACTCTCCAGATGCCAGCAACTCCTCCTCCTGCTGCTGCTCATCCTGCTCCTCGCCTGCCTGCTCCTGCTGACGGTGTTCCGGCTGCTGGTGGTGGTGGTGCTGCAGCTGTTCTTGATGGTGCTGGTGCTGGTGACGGTGCAGGCAGGTGGGGGAGGCAAAGTACTCTGCCGGGCTGCCCGCGAAGGCCATCCGCCCCGCCTCCAGCTGCACCACCAGCGAGGCGGCGGTGATGCACCTGCACAGTACACACGAGCCTGTGAGTTGCACAAGGACCGGCTTGTGATGCGGCGGAATGGAATCTGCGCAGCGCAGCAGCGGGAGCAGCGGGAGCAGCAGCAGACACTGGGCACGTTTCTGATCCTAGGATCTACACATGGGGTGCAAAACCCGGCAGCCGCAACACTCGCACCCGCTCCTGCACAGGTGACAACACCCTTGCATCAACGTCATGCATTGTCAGATGGCGGAAACGCTATCCCAGGAGTCCACCTGGGTTTGTTGGCAACCAGCACCGCCGTGCAACCGTAACTGGCAACACACATGCCAACGAGTTTATTGGCAGTTGCACCACTTCTGATCGCTATCAGGACTTTCCAACACCCCACCTGACGTCGTTTGTCACCAGCACCACCGTACAGCCGCCTCCGCCTCCTCCTCCTCCCTCGCTAGCTCCACCCCCTCCCCCTGCTTCCCCTGCCCCCCCTGCGCCACCGAGCTGCACCCGCAGCACGCCGCCTTGCGTCCCCTGCTCCCCAACGCTCCGCCCTCCCGGCTCAGCAATTCGGCCGCCCAGCAGCGCATGCATCACCACGTGTCGGGCGCTGCTCCTGTCAAGGGAGGCCAGCACGTCATCCAACAGCAACAGCACACCACCGCCGTGCCCTCCTCCTCCTCCTCCTCCACCTCCTTCTCCTGCGGATGTTCCTCTTCCTGCGCGTGCACCTGCGCTGGCAGCGGCAGCTGTTGCTGCTGCTGCTGCCCCGCCAACTTGCTGGGCCCCGGCACTTCGGCCTCCGCTTCCACCCCAAGCTGCAGCTGCCCCGGCCTGCCCCCGTTGCTTGAGTGCGGCATGGTATAGGGCACGTGCCAGGCCCACGCGAGCGCGCTGGCCGCCGGAGAGGCTGAGCGGGGAGCGGGCAGGAGAGCGGGCACAAGGAAAGAAGGACTTTGATGCTATGTCAATGGAGGTGCGGCGACAGACTGACCGCTGGTGGGCGGTGTGAATCGCCGACGTGTGTATACTGCGGCGATGTACAATCCATGTATCCAAACCTTCATCGCTCCTTCCGTCATGTCCAACCCATCATCTCCCACCTGCAGCCGTCGTCCCCCACGTGTGTTAGGTCCCGGGAGGGCCCCAGGGCCTCCAGGTCGGGCAGCAGGGCGCACGCAGACAGCACCTGGCAGGGGTGGGTTGCAACACGGGGCAGGTGTCACAGTGGCAGCTGGCGCCATCGGCGTTGTGAGCAGCCAACACACCGTCGCACATGTATTCCCACACGCACCGCACAGGTTACGCCAGGAGACCAAACTGCAACTATCTGCAATATCCCTGCAAGGAAACCCCATCACATTGTGGCCGACCTCCAAAGCACACCGGCTCAGCCTTACCTTCCAGTACAGCTCCTCGTCGTACGGCGCCCCAAGCAGTACGTTGTCCCGCACCGTACCGCCCATGATCCACGGCTGCTGCGGCGCGTACGACAAGTGCCGTACACCGTGTGCCGTACGGCAGGACCCGGCCAGCAGCGGCAGCTCGCCGCCGCCGAGCAGCGCCGCCAGCAGGCTGCTCTTGCCGGCGCCCACGCGGCCCACAATGACGGTTAGGCGGTTGCGGGGTACGGCAAGGGAGATGTCGTACAAGCAGGGCTGGGCCGCCTGCAACGGCTCGAAAGGCGATCGGGAATGGGAAATGTCGCCTGAGCTGGTTATCACCGTGGAGCGAATGGGCGAGCTGATGCCACAGCGAAGGGACGGCGGCTTGGGGTGGGAATGCGCACCTAACCGCTGTGTGCCGCATGCGACGACACAAACGCATGCACCTGCTGCGTGTGTCATGCAATACAAAATCGTTCCAAACGCAAGGGCAGGGCATGATGACCAGTACACGGCTCACCTGGCCCCAAGCAAAAGTTGCCCTGCACAGTACGGCGGCAGTGTCAACACACGCTGGGCTCCCGGCGGCAGCGACGGCCAGGCTGGACCCCTGCCCCTCTGGCTCCGCTGCCGACAGCCCTAGGCCCGCTGCCCTCGCCTCCCTTAGCGCCGCCACCAGCCCACAGCGCCATCCCGGACCCGCCAGCCTCCCAGCTGCCCCCGCTTCATGTGCAGCTCCAGTTCCTGCTGCTGCTCCCGCGCGTTGATGTGTTGGCGCTGGTACCCCCGCCTCATGTGATGCTGCCTCCAGTGTAGCTAACGCTGTCAGGGCTGCAGTAGGAAAAGCCGTCCGTACGCCTGGCCCGTTTGCAGACCGGCTGTCCTGCTGCCGGTACTGCCGTAGTAGCTTGCCGTACGCCCACGCGACCTTGGTTTCGGGGCGGGACAGGTACTGCTGGAGGCGCCGTACGGACACCACCGCCTCCACACAGCCTGCGGGGTAGGGGCACAGCAGGAGCACAGTAGGGGTACGGTCCGGGCACAGCAGCGGCAGAGCAGGGGCAGAGCAGGGGCAGGCCGTGGGAGCTACCGGGTACTGGCTGGTGGACAAGCAGGCCTATGTGCTGCAGTAACACAACAATATCGCTGGTGACAACTTCCGGGCCATGCGGGAGTAAGTAACAAGAAGGACGAGCACACAAGGGCAGGAGGGGCAGCAGCGCAGCAGGAGCCCAGCTCACCGTTGACCACCCAGGGGAAGGCGTTGAGGGGGCCGGTGAGTAGCTGGAACAGCGAGAGGCTGGTGAAGGCCACTGTGGACAGAGGCGTGGAAGGCAGGGACAGTAAGACGGTTAATGTATGTGCATTATCATTTATTCATTCACTCATAACATAAGAAATGAGATGCTGGCGAAGGTCACTGCAGCACAGTTGGACAGGGTAGCCAGGGACAGCACGAGCCGGGGCAGGGTCAGAGATGCCATTGCCGGGCCTAGGCCGCCCATGGGATGCGCAGCCGACGGTTGCAAAGCCTGTAGGTCCACGGTCCACGGTGACGCCACCCCGGTCCACGGTCCACGGTGACGCCATCCCGGTCCACGGTCCACGGTGATGCCACCCCGGTCCACGGTCCACCCCGGTCCACGGTCCACGGTGACGCCACCCCGTTGCGTATAATGCAGTTGCTCTACTGGCACGCCTCTTTGTAACAGCACACGTCACAGCTTCCTGCTTTTTGGCTTTTGTTTTTTGAGCTGCATGGCAACCCTGCGCCCCACCTGCCGGCGTCAGCGCCTGTGGGCCCCCCAGTAGCACCACCAGTCCAAAGGTGAGGGCTGAGAACAGCAGCGACGTGGCGGCCCAGAAGTACACACACAGGGCGTCCAGGTACTTGCGGACCGCCAAGCCACGCAGCTCCCGACGGCGGGCGGAGGACAGCTGGTGGGCAGGGGAACGGGCAAGCGGGAGCAGGGTTTGCCGAGTGGAGGCGAGCAGAACTGGAGCATGAGGTGCTTGCGCCTGTCGGCACTGCTTGGCCGGCTGGTCCAAGGGCCTCAGGGCTACAATGCCAGCCCACCCAGGCCCGGTGATCGGGGCACTAGCTGCCGTGCCCCCATGGTCCATGCAAGCAGCCCGATACAACCCGTGGCGCTTGGCACGCGCCAGTGGACCAGAACTCCTAGAATAAATGTGGCTTTGTCCACACATGAGGCCAGCATACGGTATTATGCCATACGAACCAGGTCGCAGCCTTTCCACTCCGGCCACATACAGGTACCAGCACCTCGCCAAGAGCCGACGAAATCGGCATATACCCCCCCCTCCGGCCCCCTTTGCCGCTTTGCGGTAACCCCCTCCGGCCCCATCATGCGCAGCTTCCGGGTGTTAGTCCTGCTTGCACGCCGCTCCTTTGCTTTCGCAGCTGATTTGAGTCTTTCGACGATTCCCCACACCACCCTCTCGTTCTTGGGCTGCACGCACCTTTGCAAGGTAGAAGTCCTCCCACTCCGGCCCCATCATGCGCAGCTGCCGCATGGCGCGCAGCATCTCCCCCGCGGCGCCCACGCGGTCGTCCTTGGCGGCCATCATGGCGGTTGAGGCAGTTAGGATGCGGGCCGCGATGAGGCGGTTGACCGGTACCAGCGCAACCGACACCAACAGACCCGCCACGAAGGCGTAGCGCACCTGCCGGCGGGTGACACGTGCGCGGGGTGGCACGTGTTGAAGCGGGATCAGGGCAGCGCGTGGTGGATTGCGTGACTTGGGCTGAAGGTAGGGGCGGCACAGGGTGCGGATACCTGAAAGAGCTGTATCACAACATGTCAGTTGGGCTCCCGTCCTGTTCTCTGCCCCAACACCCAAAGACGTGTCGCACTGCAGCGTTGGCAATGACGTGCCAGCAACCAGGCGGAGCTACAGTGCACAAACAAGCACCGCGCTCCAACGCCGGCACCTACGTGTGTGCACAAATAAGCATCGCGCTTCCCGGTCTGCACCTACGTGTGCAATGACGTCCTCCCTGCCCCCATCACAATGACCACTGGACAGATCTAAGCGCCCAGTGGCTCCAAGACACCACCGCTGCTTCACATGTCAAATGATGGCAAGCCCGTGCACCGTACAGCCTCACACCCCGCTCTGCGGTTCTCCCACAGCAGGCACCGTACCGCACATAGTCCACCTGCCTGTACCACACAGAATCAACCTGCCTGCCACCTTTGTCTCCTGCTACAAACGTAATGATACACTCCAGGAAAGCCCGTGCGCGTGTAGCATGTGCATACCCCACCTGCGTGTACAGCAGGTAGAGCGCCAGCGCCATCTGCCAGGGGAGGGACCACAGCTCGTGGAAGGACAGCAGCAGGTTCACCGCGCGGCCAGTGTCCACCGACATGAGCGTGTTAACGTCCGCGCCAGCGCCAGCACGAGACTCCTTGGCAGCTCCCTTGCCGGCGGCAGCAGGAGCATCACAGCTGCCTCCTCCGCTTCCGGTGCTCTCCCGCTTCGTGTCTTTGCCGTTGCCGTTCTCGCCACCGGCCGAGCTGCCTCCATGCTCCCCGCCGCCGCCACCGCCGCCTCCTCCTCCACTCCTCTTGCTACCAACATCGCCCTCCACCGCGCGGCACGTGTCCACAGACATGAGCGTGTTCACGTCCGCGCCAGCAGCAGTAGCAGCCTCCTTACTAGTGGTGGCAGCAGCAGTCGCTGTATCCCGCTGTGCCGCTGCCGCCGGCGCCGGCGCAGCCACAGCAGCAGCAGGGGCGCCGCCGCAGCCACCGGCGCATCCCTTGCCGTCAACCTGCCTGCCGTCGCCGCTCTCGCCCCCAGTGGCAGCAAAGGCCTGACCGCCCTCCTTACTCCCTCCCTCCCTGCCGTCACCGTTTCCGCCGCTAGTTGAGCTGCCTGCGCCTGCAGCACGAGCAGCCCCCCTGGCCTCAGGCTCCTTTCCGCCACCATCACGACACCCTGCGCTACCACCACCACCACCGCCCTCCTCCTCCGCCGCCGCCGCCCCCGCCACCCCATTAGGCTGTGCGTGCGGTGCTGCCAGCCGCGGTGCTGCACTGCTCCCCTTGCTGTCCATCCGCCCGTTGCCTCTCTGCCCGTTCCTCGACCCCTTATCGTCACGTTGCTCGTCCTCATCAGCCCCGTAATGGTGTTGTACGACAAGCAACGACTTTCGGTACAGTACGACCATCAGGCCGGCGCGCAGCTGGCACGCAAGGCGGCTCTGCGAGGCGGCGGCAAGCAAAGGGCCACGGGGTTAAATGGGCTGTGGTGCAGTGAAAGGAGGAATGAAAACATGGAATTGCAGCCTGGAAGGAGGATCCATAGCGTTGAAGCTCGCAGACCGCCACTGCCTCCCCCCACCTCCTTCCTACCCGCCCAAGCCCGTTCCCGTGTGTGTATATATATATATATATATATATTCAGTTCACGTTTTCCGGCCCCAACCCACGCACCAGCTGATAGTTGAAGTGTGCATTAAGCAGCGCCTTGGCAACCGATGCAGCGCCCAGCAGCACCACACACACCCAGCCGAAGCGCGGGCTGGAGGGGCCCAGGTACGACACCAGCAGCACCCACAGCCGCCGCAGCCAGGCCCACAGCTGGCCCGCGTTAGTCCACAGCAGCGGCAGTAGCAGCAGCTGGTGGGGTGACGCGGCCGCGCCTGTGGCTGTGGCTGTGGCTGTGGCTGTGGCTGTGGCTGCGTTTGCATGGCTGTAGCGGTCTCCGAAGGTGCCCTTCCAGGAGGTCATTGGTTGGTTGGTGGTGGTTATGGCAGTTGGGTTGGGGGCGTGGGCGTGGGCTGATGGTGTGGAAGGAGGTGGGGCTGCTGCGGCGGTTGAGGTCATCCAGGACACCAGCAGGCGCAGCAGCAGCGGGCCGGCGAAGGATAGAAGGTCGTTGAGCAGCTGGTGGTTGGTGGTTGGTGGTTGGCGGGTAGTGGCAAAGGGTGGCGTTGATACAGAGGCACGGAAAGGCAAACCGTGGTACGCACAGCAGCATGACATCCTTGCGTTGTGCGTTTAGCCACAGTGCCTCATATCATGTTGCCCAGCGCATGATAGTACTGCATTGCGCAAGTAGGAATAATGCCGTATCCTGTCTGCCGTACCTTGGCCACTCCCAGCCATGCGTACGGCCTGCCGTACGTCCGGGCCAGGGCCCGCAGCAGCGAGGGGCGTCGCGGCCGCAGCAGCAGCTCCTGGCATGTTGCAGCACATGCGGCAGGGGCCAATGAACAGGACAACAATACGAAAGTAATACGCCAGCTGCTTCACACCAGCTGCTGCATCTGGGAACTGGGGTGCAGCAGCCGCTCCTGACACGTGGCAGCTGCTCCCCGCAGCCCTACGGCTCTTCCGCTTCCTCAGCATGCCCCCGCACAGCCACAAACCTCATCTTCCTCCAGCGCATGACAACAGTGTCCCGGGAGCCCTCCCACCCACCGCTGTCCACTGCGCCCACAGCTGCTCCCCGCAGTCCTGCGGCTCCAGGCTCGGGTCCAGCACCAGCAGGTCTGCAGCCTGCAGGGGCCGCCGGGCGCCCTCCGAAACCAGCGGGCTAACCCACGAGAACCACAGGGAGCTCCAAGGGCTGTTGCCCCCAGTGCGCGGTGGGCTCCAGGGGTGCCGGGGCGCGTGGGCGGATCGGGGAGGCAGGGGAGGAGGCGCGGCTGCAGGGGCGGATGTGGCGGGAGGGGGTGTGGCGGCGCTGGGTGTCGGGTCACAGGTCGAATGCGTGTGACGCTGGTGCGAAAAGTAGCGGACAAGCGGAAAGGCGTTGAGATACTTCAGTAGTTGCAAGGGAGGAAGAGCTTGGGGGAGGGGGGAACGGAGAATGGCGAGCGGAGGGGGCTGGACTCCAGGAGGGTGAGAGGGGGAAGCGTGTACCAGTATGCACCCTCGCATGGTTGTGCAGTCACTCGTTAGCAATACCTACTCTCGACATCTGCCGGCACTGCAATGTTGTTCGCCTCGAAACTGTCACCGGCTTGCGATAGGAGCGGCTCCCGGAGTGGCGCCTCTCCCGCATCCATTCTTTCCGAAGAAGCCCGCCAACGTCACAAGCAGGGCTGTAAGCTCATTGCACTACGCAGAAACTGGAGCTATCGTTGCATGTTATGCTACATCGTGATCCCTGTCAAAAGCAGGACAGCGGCGAACAAAAGCTGTGTTGCAGTCAAAGTGCATACGACTGCGCGGGAACTACTCCACACATATGGGAGAATGAGGTGAGTACAAAAATGAAAAGAATGCTACACACTGCGATTTGTGCGAGCCCGTTCTGCGTCGCCCTCAGGACACCCCTCAGATCAGGTGCTCTCCCCACGGCACGCGACCTGGCATACCACGTGGCAAGATGTCGGATCGAGGTTAGCATGAATAAGCAACAAGAAGACTTGCATTTTAAACTAGCTCCCTTTTAAAGCCTTTCTTGCGTTACGCGAGAGGGTAAAGGAAGCCTGAAGCCTTCAGTGAAGGAACTCTTGGACCCACATCACGGTTCGGGGCCTCAGGCCTGGGACAACACAAACCCCTTTTCGCCATGCAAAACCTGCACTCCACTCATCGCATGCAGTACAACACAGCCAGATATACAACGTGCTGCGTTTCCGGCTCCGGGACAGCTGTGGCAACGCGGCGTTGGCCAAGCCAACATGCGTTTCGCCACATCCATTTCGCATGGGCCCATCCAAGACCTACGGGTCTTCCCCCTTAATATGCTCCGCATAATGAGCACATAACTTGCTGATTGTGCATTGGATGACATAGAATTGCGTTTGACGTGGACGTGCTTCTCCCGGTGACACATAGCGGCTGTGTCCTACAACCCACACCAGCGCCCAGGACGCGGGACCTGCCATCCGTGGAACGACCCACGTGTGAGCCAAGCAGTCCAGCCTCGCACCAAACACAATGGGTGGGTTTAACAGCAACCGTTGCAGCGGAGCACAAAGCGTATGACGAAGTAATGCTATGATGCCGAGAACGCGAAGGTGTGGGCGGAACGTTGGGGGCACCCGCTGCCAGGACACGCCCCTCCGTAATTACTTTCACGAACTGCTATGTGAGCTGGTCACCTGATTGCACCCCGCATACGCTGCCTGAGACGCTAGACATCCCATTGGACCGCCCTACCTGACCATTGCTCCCTTCGGCACACCGAACACAAGCACGGCCACTCGGCCACGTTTCCACTCCTTTCAATCCCTTTCCTCCGCCCTCACAAAGCCCCATGCCCCATGCCCCACGCCCATTGCCCCTACACCGCCCCGCCCCTGTATCCCCCGCCAACCTGCGGCGCCCTCACGCCCACCTCACGTGCACCAATGCGCACACGTAACCAACAACTGACAACCAACCAACATCACGCTCCCGAACAGCTGCCTACGGCGAGGACCTTGGCAACCAGATCTTCGTGACGCTGAGGCGGGGCGACGAGTGGCCACCGCAGACGTGCGACGTGCGGTGAGGCGCGTATTTTGATAGTGCAGGGGGGCGGGAGGCGGGGGACCGGGGAGTTTTGCCTTTCCGCACCGTGTGGATCGACCTGTGGCTTGGTAGCTTCGAAGGTTGGCACAATGAGTTGCTCTATGGTAGTTTTGAAGGCTCCTTTAGGATTGCGGAGTGGCCGTTGCTGCTGCATGCCGTACATAGGACTGGTGTGCGCAACCCCCTGTCCGCCCTGGAAACACTCCTGACAACGCTGCACATGGGCACCGTATGTGCACGGAGTTGCACCTTTTTGCCCACAGACGTAATTGTATGCACTGCGAAAGGGAACAGGTGCGGTACATACGCACCATACAGTAGGCCTGGCCTGCAGTACAGCCTGACCGTGCTGACAATACACGGGGTACCGTACGCCTGAACCTCCGCTGTGAGCAGGGTGCGGTACGAGCAGACCATTGGGGACATCCGCAAGGCGGTGGCTGAGAAGCTGGGCGTGCCGCCTGAGAAACAGCAGGTGTGCGGGAGGTAATCGTGGCACGTGGCATGCGACGTGCGACACGTGGGGCACGCCACGCTGCCCGTGGGCTAGGGGCCGTTCAGGTGCCAACCTGTGGGATGGGTAGGGGGCATCTAGGGGCGGGAAGCGCGCAGGGGGTGTGAAAGTGCTTGCAGCAGGGCGGCAGGGAGGACAGGTGTGCGTGGGTCACAGGGGACAGGGCGCAGTTCCGGTTCGTGGCCACAGCCAGAGGCTAGGCGTCCCGCCTGAGAAACACCAGGTGTGCGGGCGGCGATTGCAGCGCTTGGCACGTACGGCATGTGACACGTGGATCATGATGCTGTCCACCCGTGCGATCGAACCGGTAACACCACCGCGTAGCTCTGCCAACCCACCTGCGAACCCTCGTGCGTCCCTCACCTGCCCGTGTTGCAATTTCTAGTCATGCCTTTCCAGTAACTGTCTACTCAAAAAGGCACAATGGACGCGGACACCTGTGACCTCCACGCAGCTGTTCCGGCACGGTCGCGAGCTTACCCCCGAGTACGACAGCCGTACACTGCTGGACATGGACATGCACACGGTGGGTTGGGCGGTGTTGTGCTGCACGTACAGCAGTAACCAGTACCCTTCTTGCAGTGACTCGGCGTGAAGGTAGTGGGCGTACGTTTTGCACTCTGCTGGGTACGGACATGCACACGTCAGGTCAAGCCTTCGTAAGAGCGCGCACGGGATGTTGGTCATGACGGCGATAGGAGTGCGAACGCATGGGCAGCAAGTCGGCGAAGGTCAAGGTGCTCCGTGCAACGGTGGGCGTACGGCAGACACGCCCACGGGGAGCCAACGTGTGTCCATGCGCCCTGCTCACCGTGCACTGTGGCAGCTACCTTTGGCATCTTGTCTTACATTCCAGGTGGTGTGGCCACACGATCCTTACTGGTCCCGACCACACCTATCAGGAAGTGTTATCACGTTGCGTTGCGTAGCTACCTTTGCTCTTGGCGATGGCCATGGCGTCATGGGAGCTGACCCTGTGCTCCTGCCCTGCGCCCTGCGCCTTCCCCTGGCACGTATTGCCTCAGGGGTTCGCGCTTCAGGGCTACGACCTGGTGAGCGTGCCGCTGGGGGAGTGCGTTTGTGCAGCCTGCTGCCTGTCAACACGGCTGTGGGTGGCACGCGCGGCACCGAAGCATGTTAGGAGTCTTGTGCACCGGAGGGCAGGCTCTGGGGCCTGGGAACCTGCGCTGCTTGTCGCTTTGCAGCATGGCAGTTACTTGTGGGCTCGAGGGTGCTTGTGGGTATGAGGTTGCTTATCGAGAGCAGGACTAGCGCCTAGAACACGTGACCATTTGGCAGCACCGACTCGCATCTGCCAGCATGTGGTTCACATGTGGGTTGCTGCTGTACGGCACACGCAGGGTGGCTGGGCCGACCTAGGACCCTTGGTCACAGTACGTGTCCTATATCCATGTCGTACATGTCTTAGACCAAGGGCGCAGCGGCACGCATGCCGGCCTAACAGTGCCTGAATGCCCAACTGACTGCCCTGTCCCGTGGGTCGTTTGCATGCAGTCAGTGACGCCCAAGTACTGGCCGCCGGTCAAGATGACGCCCGAGGGGCTGGCCATCGAGTGAGGCACACAGCAGCTTTACATCAGTGCTACTGCGGTTTGATGATAAGCGGCCGGTAATGGGGTGTTAACTGAACCGCGGGGGTGTGCAGCACGGGTCGAGCTTGCAGGGGAGCCTACCGTCTTCGTACTTAATGCAGAAGTGCACAGACTGCAGGTTCCCTGTTGGAGTGGTGTGGACGTGTGGTGCGGTACGTGTGCTCGAGCTGCGCGGCCGGCCCGGCCACAGTACAGGCTGCAAATGAAGCAGGTGTCATAACCGCAGTACGTAATCAGTTGACGGCGAGGACGCAAGGCACGGCAAGGCTGCAAGGAGTTGTGAGACACGGACGGAGGAGTTATTTGCTGTAGGCCTGCAGTCTGCATTGGTGACGCATGAGCGGTGAAGCAGGCGTGCTGCTTGAAGGAGATGGGAATGACCGTACACCGGTTTTGCAGCCTGTGTGTCAGATAGGTTCTTGTGACTTGGTCAACCGCTGGCACGACGCCTGCCGTCCGACATGCATACTTCTGTACCGTTCCCTGAGTCCTGTTCTGTGTTTGGTTGCAGGTCCTCACGGTCCCTTATGTGTGCCCTGATTGTGGTTGGGGTGCGCTGGGTTTAGCCGTTAGGTGGTGCTGAGGCTTGCCTATGCTGGTTGGGCTTGGTTTACCGCTGGCTTATCCTTTACTGTCTTCTTAACTGTGAACCTTTCCACAGTTGGATGAGTTGGGTGCACTAGGATGCACTGCGTCCTGCTGCGCCCCGCGCTCCCACCTCCGTCATGATGGTCATGCGTGTGTGCTGCTGCCCTGCTGTGGCTGCAAGAACATCAGAGCGCACAGCGCAGTCAACAGTCACCGCTCCCTGTCTCCTCGTGCTGGTGTCGTGAATATATGTAACAGTTGCACGTTTGGCACGTTGTCTTGAACGGCTGTGGGGTCGGGCAGCACGTTTGCACATGTTGTGCAACCCAGGGTGCAAACCCGATGCGTGCCATGAAAGCTCCGCTACTTGAGTGTAATGTGGGACCAGGTATCCATAATGCATATCGGCGGATTGCGGCAGGCATTGGCGCCACTGGGCCCCATACGCGCGGGGATCCGCCCAGAGGAGTCTTTGAACTACGGATGTGGCTGCAGCCACCCCAGCGCCACCGAAGCAGAATCGCGACAACTCACAGACTACAACTTCCGCGAGCTTTGATTGCTGCGAGTAGTTATATCATAAACTCAAGTCCAGGGATCCGCCGCGGGCTTGCGCTGTTGCGAAGGAGCCCTTTGCGACGGTTACTGCCGGACAGATAAGTGCGACAGCACGAACTGCACGCGAGCGCTATATAAAGTTATAGGGGTAATATCTCATTACATGACGAAGTTCGCGGTAAGGTTATGTGGGGTAAAAGGACCTCGTACGGGAAGTCCTACCCCGCGGCCACCTCGAAAGTTTTCGCATCATGACCAAGCGTTTTATCTCAGCTCTTCTCCACTGGGGCAAATGGCTTGCAATGCAGTGACTTAAGCAACAGAGAACTCGCTGGGCTATGGCTACATATCTAAATCGATCTTTGTTTTCCCCGCCGAGCGCGCCCCACTCACCTTCGGCCCCCCTTCAAGCCCGGCCGGGAGGGCGTCCTAAGCGACATATCGCAGTGGAAAGGAACTGTGTATCACCGAGGCGCTCTAGCCTTCAATGGTGAGCTAATTGGTAGAAACTGCTGTCAGTTGGGCGTGCCCGAAGCTCCCGATGGGCCTCCGCTGCAGAGAAAGGCTCCAGCCATCAACCTAGATACTCATTTACACACAAAGAGCCGGAAACATAGTCTGAAATCCCCTATGGCACGCGTCGACTCATAAACCAGCCCGGGCTTCCGTTCACACGCAGGACCCCCCCTCACCGGCCAGCTCGCCTGCACCTCGCCAGACAAGGGCGGCACCTCACGACTCATCACAGCTTCTATCCGATGCCCCTACTCCACGCCCATCTATGACAGGGCACCTCGACAGCTTGCCAGCACACGCATGTGTGCCTGGCCCCGCGCAAACTGCACCGACCCTTACCCCGTTCCCCAGCAGCCGTGGCCAACGACGCATCCTCCAGCCGCAAAACAGCCACGTGTCTAACAGCATGCTGGGCCCACACCCACCAAGCCCGTTCGTCAGCGTACAGAGCTCCACACCACCTCCGTCGTGCTACTCGCCCTGGCCCCTATCCTTGCCGTCCGAGCAGTCCCCCCTGGACGCGGCAGCCTCCCCAGGCAACCTTGGCCCCGTGCAGGGAACCCCCAGCTCTCGCCTTGCAGCAGCAGGCCGGGGCAGCTACCCCGGTAGTCAGAGCTATGGCAGCAGCTACATAGGCTGCATCGAGGAGGAGGAAGCGGAGGAAGAGGGTGCTGCCAGGTATCGGCAACAGCAGCAGCAGGGGCGGGGGCAGCATGAGCAGGAGGCCAGGCGCCGGCACCTGACACGTGTCAGTGTCGACGCGGCGGTCGCCGCAGAGATACTGCCGGACGGCCATAGCGGTTGCTCGGGTACAGGCTACGGCTTGGGTGCGGAGTATGGCAGCAACAGCTTACTAACGGCCGTACCAGAGTGGCAGGAGGGCACGGGGGGCGCGGGTACACGTGGTGGGCGCGGCGGCAGCAACGGCAGCAGCAACGCCGGACAGGATGTGCATGGGGCACGGCAGGGTGCGACGGACGGCATGCGGATGCACCGTGTGTCGATGCACGGTACGGCTGTGCAACGGCAGAGGGCCTCTGCTAGCTTCACCGGTGGAGGCGTGTCAGGCGGTCGGGATAGCAACAGCGGCGATGGCGGTGGCGGCGGCGGCGGGCCGGCAGGGTCTTTGCGTCACGCCATGCACCGCTGGTCAGACAGCGGTACGGCGGCGTTCGGTTGGCTCGGGCGGTTGGTCAGCCGCATTTCCGTACGGGTCAGCAACGGCAGCAGCAGCAGGAGCAGCTCGAACGCGGGAGGGCCGTCGGGGGACGGCCGCAGCTCGTTTCGGAGCGCTGGGGCCCGGCAGCAGCAGCCGAGCGATGATGGCCGTGGCGGGATTGCGTCCCCGACCACACCCGCCCCTTCCGCGCCAGGAAGCGGCTGGCGCCGTGCTCTGTGGTCTCCCCTGCTCCGTGCTGTCAGCGGGGAGGTGCCTGGGCAGTCTCCACAGCAGCCGACCAGCCCGGAAGGGTGGGTGCGGGGGGCAAGCAACACCAGCACCAGCACCGCTAGCGTTGCGAGCAATGGGTCCGATCGGGATCAGGTTCGCTTTCTGCGGCACATGGACAGCAGGCTGGTGCACAGGAGGCAGTTTGCGCAGGGCGGCGGCGCCGCGCGGCCCACTGGCGTGACGGCGGGCGGCGAGCAGCAGATGCCGCGGCTGCAGCAGTTGCCGCCTAAGCCACAGCCGCGGCCGCAGGAGCAGGGAACGATGCAGCAGCAGCAGCACCACCACCATCCGGAGCTGCAGAAGCAGCGGGGTTGGGACCAACCAAGACCCTCCATGCCAGGAACAAGCCTGGCGGCATCAGCTGGGGCGACGGGATCGCCTGCTCCGCCGGCGTCACCGAGAATCAGGGCAGCCTTCCCCACGCGGACGTACACAGTGCGCCCGCAGCCGCCGCCAATCCAAGAGCCCCCGCAGCAGGTGGCTAGCTGCAAGAGCCTGCCGAACCTCCACGGCAACGACAGCTTTAGGGGGAACTCAGCGGGAGGCACGGTGCAGGTTCCTGCTCACGTGCGTAGCGGCCGGTCGTCCGTGGCTCCTCTGGGGACTCCCCTGGTGGCGCCTGCCTCTGCTGCCGTGCACGAGCCCAAGGTGCAATTCGCTGGAGCGCTTTTACCAGGCACCGGGGCTTCGCGTGTGAACCATCCGATGGGGTACAGTAAGTCGGCCCGGGGCATGGAGGTCAGTGAGACCGGGAGCCGTAGGAGAGGGATGCTGGGAGGTGAATGGTCAGAGCGGTTTGTGGGTGGCGGCGGCGGTGGAGGGTCGCTGGCGGGCGGTGGCGTGCTACCCGTGCTGACTGCAGGGGACCTGGAGGACGATACGTACGAGGAGCTTATCAGCAGCGCTTTGCACCATCAGCAGCATCTGTATGGGGATGAGGACTAGCAGTAGCAGCAGCAGCAGCAAGGGTGGCAGGGCGAAGCGCTGGGAAGGATACAAGGTGCAGCGCGGGTTGCTCAGGAGATGGGTTAACGTGGTTGGGCTAGGGCTATTGTACGTCGTTTCACACCTAGCCTTAGACGCTTTGGGCCATTTTTATTTTCATGTCGCAGCGTTGTGCTCGAGCATCGCAGAAGGGCGCAGGTCTGGGCGCGTAGCTGTATGTGTGGCACTGGGAAGACCCTCGCCCCTGGCCGGGCATGCCCAGCTGCGCTGGTGTGGCGGAAGCAGTGAGCTGGGCCATTACGTGGTATAACAGCTCCCTTGCACAAGGTATTGCTAATAAGAGCATGGGCGCACGCAGCGACCACTGGCGTGACCTGTTAACCTGGTCGTGCCACCGCTGTCCGCCACATGGCTCTTGGAGTCAAGGCGCAGCATAAGCATTGTACTCGTAACCGCATATAACCTTACTTCATGTATCGAAGGTGTCATTGCTTGTACGGGTTGCAGTAGCAGTAGCATGGATTCGTTGTTGGCAGTAGCTTGAAGACGCATGAAGGTTGGCGTACTGCCCGTCTAAAGGTTTGCTATCGATTGGTGTCATCACACGGATGCTATCAGGCTATGTGCGCACATGGGCTGTGCTGATTGAATCGGTGGCGTTTGGTGCAAGGCCGTCCAAGGCGGCCGTCCAAGGCGTATTGGATTGCCCGTAGATACGGCAGGGTCACAGGGCTAAGTGGTCGGGGGTCATAGGCGTAGGCAGGGGTGTAGGTGCAGGGGTGCCAGGTGCACAGTGTGCTACATGAGTGACGTATGAGCGCGTTATCACGATGTGGCCACGGGTGTAGAGGGGCAAGGACAGGGACATGGGTACCTGTATGCACAGTACCGGTATGGAAACAACTGCGTCGGCATTGCACTGCACGTGTTTGGTGGGTGTCCCGGAAGGGAGCCCGTTAAGTGCGAGTGAAGGGCGTTTGATGCCGTTAAGAGTTGCGCATCTGCTTTCTTGCGTTGTTGTGGAAAGGCGCTAGTGTATGAATTGCTGGGTACCAAACTTTCACGTTCGTGTTTACGACCACGTGCAGGTGCAGCACCAAGGTGACACGATTGCGGGCAGGATGGGTGCGTCACCAGACAATCTCAAGACACTTGTCCTAAACCATGAAAATTTTTAGCAGTGCTAGAATTCCTACAATGCAATGAAGGCGGGCTGCTAGCGCAGCTTCAGGCGCGGCGTGCAGCGACTGTAATTCGTTGGGGTCGTTGCGAAGGGTAGACGAGAAGGCGCAGCACCAGCGAAAAGGCCGCAACCTGTTGTGCGTACTTCCCAAGAAAATGAACTTAACAAGAGGTTACGGTGCCTGAGACGTATGGAGCGTTGACAAAGTGCATACAGACTTCGCCTGTCGAATGGACACCATCGTCGGTGCTCGCTCAGCGCACCAGTCCTGTCTTGGACTTACTCCATGGCACTTCCCAGAAGCAGATGCTTCTTTGTAGCCTATTTGGCATCTTAGGTGCAGCCGCTGCAGATGGCCACGGGGGAGAGGGAGTCCCCGCCGCGGCCAGTGTCGCGTGCGCGGGTGACCTTCGAAAACGGCTCGCAACAGCCGCTCCTCAAGCCCCAAAAGAGCACACGTATATTCGACTTCGAGGTGTTGCGCTCAAACATCAGCTTCATAGCATCGGTAAGATTGCGATATGGGTCGTGCGCTCGTGCCTGGCAGCTGCCATCGGCGACCCCCGCTGTTTTGTTGTTCGCTTGCTCCTTTGCCAACATCACCCTGACAACCCAGCGGTCACCAGAGTGCATGGCATAGCTCTTGTACGGTACTGCAGGAGCTGTCATACAAGTACGGTCTTCCCGGTGTCACTATGTGTTACGTCTGGCCAGCCAACAGTACGCACACAGGACCTCCCCTGTTCCTAAAATTCCACACCCGCTCACCGTATGGGCTCTCCTTCCCTGTTGCAATTCCTCACCCTACCCACACAGAAATCCCCGGACCACCGCGCCCTCACCAAGTCCAAAAGCTCCCGCCTCCGAGCCGCGGCTTCCTTCGCCCGCCGTGAAAGCAGCACAGCCTCGCAAAGCTACGCCAGCGTGTCTAGCTACAACACCAGCTACAATGGGGCAGCCAGCAGCCTCCAGAGCTTCACAGCCGGCTCAGGGTCCCCAATCCTCGGCCACCCAAGGCCGCAGGCCTATCGGCCATACTACCGTGCGAGCAGCAGCATGGCACGAAGTCTGCCGTCCTCCACCCATTACACCTCCACGCTTTCTGGGCTCCATGGCATTGGAGAGACAGACCTAGACGACCTTGATGAACTAGACGATCCCCTGATTGCTGACCCGAGTCCCAAGGGATCGGCCCGGCCGGCGCAAGGGCAGGGGACCTCCCCTGCACGGGAAGTTGTAGGGCAGGAGGCTGCCCCTCCAGGTGCGGTGGGTCCCAGCGCAAACACCTCCCACGTGCAGCGCAAAGAGCGGCTTGTGCTACCTGCATCACGCACCTGGAAGCGCAGTGTTGACGCAGCTGGGTCAGCGCGGCTAATACTGGACAGCGCGGAAGCGGATTCAGCAGTCTCACCCCGTGGTGGGAATGACCAGCACGGGTTCAGGGCTACAGGCAACGTTGGCGGCGGCGGCGGCGGTGGCAGTGGCAGTGGCGGCAGCAGCGGCGGCGGCAGCGGCTCTGAGGTCGACCCGAATGCGTACGTGGTATGGCAGTTCGACACCAACATGGCACGCGCCCGCACGATGGCGCGGCGTGCCACAGCCAACTTGGCCGAAGAGCTGGAGTTCATTGAGATGCCAACCTACCACACGGAGCAGCACGAGCACGTGCCGTCTGCCCATGTGCCTGCCCCACCGGCGGCTCTACACACCGGCAGCCTGATCCAGCGTGGCGCGAGCCGACTAAAGATGAGCCTGGCGGCAGCAGTAGCAGGGCATGCAAGTGACAGCGAAGCTACCGGCAGCTTCCGCAACCCCCTGCGGCTCCTCAAGCAGCGCTGGTCGATGGGTCACACGGCTGGCAGCGGCAGTGCTGCAGGCGGCGGCGGCGGTACGGCAACGCAGTACTGGCTGGGCAAGCTGATGTACCGCTACAGCGGGATCATGACGTCTCGTGGCTCGTCGTCTCTGGACGGTACGGATGGGCGGTACATGGCGCACGGCGGGGATATGTCTTCGCGGGACTCCTCCGTTCAGGGCAGCAGGCCCGGCAGGAGCAGCGGCAGCGGCGCGCTTGGTCGGCAGCATCCCGGACCACCCGTCGAACCGTTGCCCATCGGTCCCGCCGCTGCTCATTCTCCAGCAATGCCTACCGCGGGGTCTGAGGTCGGAGAGGAGCCCAGAAGAGTTCCCGATGCGGTGCCAGACGCCGCATTACCGGTACCTGCTGCTGCCCCTGTGCAACCAGCAGGGCCGGCACCAGGCAAGGGAGCCCCTTGGCGGCAGCGGCGCTTCTGGGGCCTCCGTGTGTCCCCAGCACCTGATGCAGCGGTTAGCCCACAGCAGGACACACAGGGGAGTCCTCTGGGGCAAGGGAGTCCCTTGGGGCTGGGGAGCCCCAAGTCGCCACAGGGCAGTCCGTCTGGAGGTCCCCAGGGCAGGCGGTTCTTCAGCAGGTGGCGCATTTCGGGTTCTGGTGCAGCTGCAGGGGCCGGCGGTAACGAGGCTGGCGGGGGTGGGCGAGCGGGCGATTGCAAGTCGGATGTCGAGGATGAGAAAAGCACCCTGGGTGGCAACCAGTACGGGCGGATCCTACAGCACAACGACAGCCGGACGGTGTACCTGCGACGAATGGGCCTGGGGGTTGAAAAGGATGGAAGGCTGCATCGGTCGTCTGCCCCTGTAATTGGCGCTGCCTTGATGCACATGGGGGACGACGACATTTCAGGTCTTGCGGGGGCCAGCTCCGGCGGCAGGGCAGGGGCTGCAACAACCACGCAGCTGATACACAGCGGTGGGTTGGATGCCGCAGGGCGCAGCAACCAGACGGGGGCAAGCAAAGGTGCTGGTGGTGCTGGTGGGTTAGCCAGGGGCGGGTTAAGGGCCGTGAAAGGCAAGGAGGTGGACAGGCTGGTGGGTCCCTTGCCGGTCCTGTGCGCGAAGGACTTTGAGGAGGATGGGGACTTGTTCGACAGCGGCAGTTGGACCTCGCGTGGGGACTCGGGGCATGCGATTGCGTACATTCCGGTGGAGATGATTCGTACGACAAAGTTCGTCGTGGGGGAGCAGGGCAGCGCGAAGGGGAAGTCACAGAGGTCCGGCGGTGGGGCCCGCAAGCGCATGTAGTACCGTATATAGGCCAGAATAGAGACTAGGGGTGCGGACTCTTAATTGCTGTACGGTACTGCTTGTACCTGTGGGTTGTGTTTTGCGTCGTCCCGGTAGGCCCATAGCCCCATACATAGCAAGGATTGGTTGCTCAGGTGCGCTTGTTGCCGGTACCATTAGACCAACAGCACCCTACATACATCTCTGCCACTCAGCAAACCCTATGAACATTGACCTGTGAGTTGAGCAGTGCAGCACACCCAGGGAAGAGCTCCCCCCTGAGCACACCTGACGCCACGGGCGATACGCAGCTGTAGCTGTTCCTACGGTAGGTGTCGTCTCGAAACGTTGGGAGCACGCTGCGTACGGTACACCAGGGGAGCTCCCCTGGCGTACACTGGTGATGTGCAGGACTGCAGGGCAGGCATCGGCTTCGGCCTCCTTTCAGCGTGTGCTCGTTGCTGTGCTGTGCCACTGTGCATTGAGTGACCAGTTGCAGGACACGAGGCGTGCCCTGACTCCTGGTAGGGCGGCGTACGGGGGACAAAGTGCGCACATGCATGCTACAGCGTTTGGTTCACTTGTTCCTGCACGCCCGAAGGGCGTCTGACCTGGTCGCACTGCGCAGCACATGTACAATTTACTAACCAGTTCTGTTGTTTTAGGTGTAGGGTGAACTTGGTGAAGTATTCTTGGTGCTGGAGCAGAGGCAGGCAGGTTTCGGAGGCAGGCGTGGGTGCAGGGAAGCATTGGTGCAGCAGGGGAGAGCTTGGGAGCATAGCTCGTGTGGCCGTGTTGTGCGTAGAGGAAGTCCCCTGGCCTCCCCCATGCACGTGCACGACAAATACGCAGGTGGTAGCTGAAGTGTGATACCACGCGGGCGGCTGAGGTTTGCGTGTATAAGGGACGGACGGCGCAGCAGGACGGCGAGCACTCGGGGAACCAGGGGAGCCAACGGCTTTGCCAGGCAGGGTGCATGCCCGTTTACAATGCCGATCCACGACACCAGCGTCCGGAGCACAAAGGCTCAAACATATTACTCACATCCTCAATTGTAAAGCGGTGTGCGCTCCGGTCGCGTCAGGTGGTCGTTGGCCGAGCAGGGCCGAGCTCGACGCGACAGGCACGACAAGAGCCTTAAAGGAAAACGAAACCAGCAAGACGTTGCACTCCACATACGCTGCGCTCATACCACGGTATACTGTACTAGTATTATTGCAGCGCCGCTTAGTCCGGCGCTAGCCTAGTATTGTCAAACGCCTGGCCATCGCTGCGAGCGTCGCCAAGGGGCGACCGAGCCCATGGTCCGATTCGCTCTCCCTGATTATGAAGATAGCTTTGCAGGCGCTGACGACGACTCGATCGGCAGCTCACCGGTAGGTAGCTTGGGCGACAACTGCCAGTGCAACCGACGTTTCAGTCCATTGGCCAAGACGTGACCTGGCTCGCAGGTTCGCCTCCCGCAAGCCTGACTTGGCATGGTTTACCGTATGCGCAGAGGCCTCTCATGAAGTGCCCTACGCCGCACCCGCGAAAGCGGCTATCGTTATCGACGGCCGCTGGCGCATGGGCCACGAACGTCGACAGCGCTGACAGCACTCCGAGCTCCCCACGAGCGGCTTCACCCATTGGACATTCAGCAATGCCATTACAGTGGCTTCGATCGCGCCTGTCCAAGCCCAAGGTATACAATCCCAGGCATTCCCATCACGCAGTGACCCTTCACCTTCCAGGGACTCCCAACAACCTGCTATGCTGCAACCCCAACATCCTCCCACCGCCCTCTCCACCCTTCCCTACTCCTCCCTTGCTTCCACAGAAAGCCATCCTGAAGTCCGCATCCCAACCGATGACCAGCCACGTCCTGGAGGACTCCCCTGTTGAATCCTGCAACAGCTATGGCTCCCAGGACGGACAAAGGCAGTCTGTAGGGAAGACCACCACCACGACCGCCCCCGCCTCGCGCACCCTCCGCCGCTCCACCGCGCGCACCTCCCGCGCCGCGTCCTCCCGCGTCAAGTGGTCCCTGCCCCTCGCCGCCGTGTCCTTTACCAGCAGCGTCTTCGCCAGCCGTGCGAGCAGCTACATCAGCACCTGTGACGAGAACGAAGACCACGTCGACCTCAAGAGCAACGCCAATGGCACGATGACACGTGGCAACCAGGACCCCCTACAGGCAGACGGGCACAGCGTGATCATGAGCAGCAGCTCCCACACCTACACACCGTTCGAAGTGGCAAACCCGATATACCACAAGCAGCCGCCCAAGCCCCGTGGCGTGCTAACTCCCCTTCAGCTGCAGCACCAGCAGCAGCTGCTGCTAATGCCCGACCGCCTGTCTCACAGCCGCCTCAGCGCACTGCCGCACGTGCACCGCCCCGAGCCCGAGCACCCGCGCGTCGCCCTGCCCACCATCGCACCCCCGCGCCCGCCCCGCGCCTCCGCACCGGGGCAGCTGCTGCCCATGCCCACCACACGCCGTGTGCGCTTCGGTGACGACCCAGAAGAGCCGGAACAGCAGCAGGACCTCATGGAAGTGTACGTCACACGTGCCACTGGGCCCTACGCGTCGGACCGGATCAAGATGGGGGCGGTTGAGACATCCCTTGGTGTGGCTCCAGCAGCCCCTGCCGCGGGCAATGTGGGCTGGCGGCGCGGCTTCAGCAAGCGGATGTCCTCCACCGGTGTGGGTGCTAGCATCAGCGACCCCACGCCGATTGGGGAGGACGAGGAGGTGTGGGCGCCATTCCACCGGAAGCCGCGCCGCGCGGATGGCGGTTTTGGTGTTGCTCAGTACCGGGTTTCGGCGGCTGGGCGCGGTGCGGCGGGCGAGGGGTTCGAGGAGGGCACGGAGGGTGAGAGGGAGGAGGTAGAGGAGGGCCCGCGTGAAGGGGAGATGGAGGAGGAGGGATACGACCTGTTTGACCCACGTGTCAGTGTGCTGCAGCAGCAGGTCAGGGTTGTGGAGCAGCTGCAGGAAGCGCACCAGCAGCACCTGGCCTCACGGCAGAGCGGTGGGGGCTGGGGCCCACGCCGTACCACCAGCAACGGTACCGGCGCCGGTGCCGGCAAGCAGCTATCGCGCAACTCGTCCAGCCTTTGCGAAACGCTTATGCAGCGTAAGCTGCTGCGCCAGCAGCAGGTGAAGCGGCAGCAGGAGCAGCAGCAGGAGCAGCAGCAGCTGGTGCGGAGCTACACCTTGCCGTTGCCAGTTGGCCTGTGCGACCAGCCGCCGGACGTGTCCGTACGCGACAGTTTGGCGGCGGCGGCGGCGGCGCTGGCGATAGGCGGAGGCAGCAGGAAGAGCCTGGTAACGGAGCGGCCGGCGACAGCTATGGAGCAGCAGGGTGGGGGTGCCGTGCCTGTGCAGGTGTGGGGTAAGGGCAAGGCGGGCGACGGCGGGGCGGCGGTGGCGCCGGTGGGTGTGGTGGTGGCGGCTGGCGGCAGCGTTGGGGCCAGGGGCGCGGCGGGGCCGGTAGCGACCCCTGGGTCGTCGCCGCGCAGCAGGAGCAGCAGCATGGTGGCGGTGGGGGCGCAGACGCCTAGGGCGGAGCACAGGGGAGGCTTCTTGGCCAGGCTGTTCCTGTGCGGTGGGTTCAGTGGCTAGCGCTGCACCATCCTAGTAGACGTCGGCGTAGGGGTGCCGTGCAGGGGCGGTGGTGAGGCGTGCGTTCGGTGGGAAAACACCTGTTGTGTCCTTTGTGTGTGTAGGTTTAGCGGCTGGAGACATGGGTTCTGCATACGGTGCTCCAGCCCCTTGCGCCCTGGCTACAAGTGCACCGGGATGGTGTATGTGTGTCGGCAATTACGGTAGCTAGAAACGCATGCAGGGTGAAGAGTGAGGGGCAGGGATGAGGCGTGAGCACAGGCAACACCAGAAGGGCAATGCAGGAACCGTAAGGTGAGAAGCGAGCGTGTCCATTGCGGAAGGTTGTTTGAAGTGGAGAGTGGAGACTGGCAGGAGGGTGCGTCACTTGGTTGTTGAACGGTTGTTGGTTGCAGTGGGCGCGCACGGTGCATCGTGCATGCAGGATAGGAGCAGCGAGGGTTCTTGATGACGATGTCCAACGGGTCATTGTGCAGGGTGGCTGCCAGTATGAGTGGCATAGCATGGTAATAATATCCGAATACGTGTTTTTACTCTTGCCTGCGGTGGGGAAGCGGGCAGATTGCAGGTAGGGGGTCTGCAACACGTAAAAAAAACGTACCGCAGCGTACCGGCACGTGCGTGTCGTACCATGGTAGTAACTTGATGCAGCATGCTGAGCTGCGAGTATGCAGGTTCGCGTTGTTTGGCATTGTTGTTACGGGCTGTTATATCCGAAAGACACGGGCCTGTGAGGGGGTCCGATCGGGTGAAACGGGGGGGAGCCCCCCCAAACGCAAAATTTGAGCCTCCCTATCCGAAACTTGGGTTCCAGAGAGGCACCTGTTTCCACGTGTCATCCGAAAGCCCCCACGGAAGATCGAAACACTGCCTGGATCGCTGGTTGAGCTTCTGCTTGCACAAGCGTGCATAGACACAGACGTGGCGCGGTACGGCCTGGTGTGTCTGCCCCGTTCTCGCAAGCACACGTGTGCAACTGCATTTTCTGGCCGCCGTACAATTTGGTGTGTACTGTACTGCGGATCTTGTACCTAACACAAGACGCCTGCGCCGGTGGTGTGCAACGCCTCATGTGCATAGCGACATGCTCAAATTACCGGTGTGCATCCGTGCTTATCGAAGGCACTGTAACATGCAGTAGCGTGCCGACCGCTGTCTGGGTCTTGCACTGTCTTCTCCTGGTGCCGTACATGGTTTGCCTTGTAGCAACAACGGAGTACTGTAAACGTACCGCTAAAGTACCGGTACCGTACAGCCTCTCACTTGCACTGCATCCACTAACATGAGACAAGACTCAACAGTCATCAGCCAAGCAAGGAAACCCGACAAGGAACCATTTGCCAACATGAAGCAACATCAGAATCTTCGTTTCTTCCTACAGCTCGATGCCATTCCGCACGCTGTTGTACGGCACCCACGGCATCCACAACGCCTCACACGGGTTCCTTGCGCTGTACCCCTGCATCCGCCGTCCTTTGCGCTCGTCATACTAAGGAAACTCAGGGGACCAGCCCAGCACAAGACGGTTCCGTGCAGCCCTCCAAGCTGCCCTGTCCTACATTATCAAAACAAGCAAGCATCCTCGCCCTTGCTACACAATGCGCACCAAAACAAAGCACGCAGGGCGCAACGTCAATTCGGTACCAGTCCAGCACGAGGCGGCTTCGTACAGCCCTTTAACCTACAGCTCTTGCTGGCTCATGCCTCCTACCTGTATGTCGCTTGGCAGTGGGTTGCACGGCTGCGGGCCGCTCATCACCTCGAGGGGCAAGCCACCCCAGCAACCGACCAGCGACCTCGCCCTTGTCGCACACCACGCTGGCCTCAACATAATTTTCGTATCAAGTCACGTTGCTTGAAACCCCCGCATAGCACACGCTATGCACTGGCTGCAGCTCAGAATGTAAGCCTGCGCACGCCGTCCCCGGCGCTACTCCTCGGCTCAGCAGTAAGCCACCTCGCACCCCGAGCCCCCGGCCACCTCCCTCAATCGCTGTCATCTGCCTCCTCATCGCTGCTGCTGCTTGTCCCGCTTCCACCGCTACCGCTGCTGTCCCGCTGCCCCTCCTCGCCCTCCCCCCACTCCTCATCCTCATCCTCCTCATCCTCGCCCCCATCCTCCCCGCCCGGCCCCTCGCCCCCGCCTGCCTCCACCTCCACCCCCTCCCCCTCCCCAGCAGCAGCCCCGCCAACCCCTCCCCGCGCCACCCGTGTCCTCCTGCCCCCAGCCCCTCCTCCCGCTCCCCCGCTCTCCCCACTGCTGCTGCTGCTCCCGCTCCCCCCCTCGCTCTCTCCCCCACTCCCCCCCTCGCTCCCGTCCTCGTCCGTCCCGCTCTCATCCAGGTCCGGGTCATCCACATCATCCAACCACGCATCCGCATCCCCTGCTCCCCTCCCCTCCCCTCCCTCCATCCTCCCCTCCTCTCCCTCCCCCTCCCCCATGTCCTCCTCCTCGTCGCTCCCCTCCATGTCCACCACATCGTCCGGCACGTTGAAGTCCTCGTCGTCCTCGTCCGGCTCGCTGTCCAGGTCGGACGCCGCCAGCACCTCCCACGCACGCTGCTCGTCGTCCTGCGCCGCGCCGTACACCTGCCGTACAAGCTGCTTGGCCTGCGGGATTTAGAGAACGGGAGGAGGAGAAGACTAGTGAGTCCAAACACCAGGCTGTTGATGGGAAGAGGCGATGCCTACGGCGCCGTGCGTGCAGAGCTGCTCGGTCTGGGACCGAAAGCGAGAGCTCGAGAGGCCGATCGTGGGATGCCGGGCGAGAGGCAGGTATGGGTTCGGCCTTTATTGTGCACCTCAGGCCAGGGCTATCTAACAGACTCGCCCGCACAGCAGGGGGCTGATAAGGACTGCGACAAGGACCCCAAAAGGCGTAGTACGGGTGCGTGCACGCTGTTGTGTCGGAGCACCTGCACACTGCACATGGAAAAGGCAAACATGACAGCCCATCGGTTGGTCCTTCGGAGGGGCCCTGGTCTGCCCACCCCACATTACGCCCAGCTGCGTACAAAACCCACCATTCCCCACCCCATACCCCTCAAACCCAATGCCCAGCACGCACCCACCCGCTTGCGCACTTCCTTGGGCCTCCCCGACCGCAGCACCAGCTGCAGCTGCTGCACCTCGCACCCCACAACCCGCACCAGCTGCCGCCCCGCCGCGAACGTCGCCGACACCTCGGCCCACTGCGCCGCCGCCACCGCCGCCAGCCTCTCCACAGGACTCATCGCCGCCGCCGCCGCGCCGCCGCCAGCGGCGGCGCCGCTGCCGCCGCTGGTGCTCCGCCGACGGACTCCGTTGGCGTGTGCTGCCGCGGCAGCGGTAGAGGTGCTTGGCCCGCCTCCGCCGCCAGCAGCGACGGCAGCGGCGGCGGCGGCCGTTGGCGGCAGGGGCGGTTGTGCGGCGCTGCCACCGCTGCTGCCGCGGCGGCGGGACTGCGCAGCCCTTTGGGCGGCCAGCCGTCGAGCTTCGTGCCGGGCCACCAAACCGTCTGAAGGACGAAGGCGACGCGGGGGGACATTGCTTAACGTGTGCGTGTGCATCTTCATTCATGGCCACTGTCCGCTACCCCAGGCCTCCCGCACGTGTAAAAGTGCCAACCAACAGTGCCAACTTCCCACGGATGCTCTCAGCCCACATTGCGGCATCTATGCAGTCGCCCTGAGGCGATCGCGAATAGCAACAGCGAAGCACGGAGTGCACCAAAGCACTTCTGTCACAGCGACTTACCGTGCGGCGGCGGCCGCCCCACAGGCGTGTGCGACGGCGCGTGTCCGTGGAGCTGCGCCTCCGACTGCTGCTGCGCGCGCCGCAGCCTCTCTGTCGTACTGCGGTCGCCAGTCTGCGTGGGCATAGACACGAAAGGCAGGGCCTACTGAAATGGTCAACTGGTAAAGCAAATGTAGGCACAGGGCAGCAGATGAAAGTGAGCGAAGGGGTGTGCGCCTGATCGGAACGGGCTCAGTCCTTGCACAGAGCTGCTGGGGGGTCGTTCCTTTGCACTCCGAAACGCTGCGGTTGGGCGGCTGCGCCGGTACAGGACATGGGAGGAAACCGCAGTGAGCAGGCTGAAAATTGGCGGGGCCGTCCCCACGTCATGCGGCCTGTTCCCAACCACGTCCTCCAGCACTCACTGACATTTTCGTTGTACAACCCTGTGCGACGATGCAGCCGTCGCCGACCATCGCCGTGTGGCATTGGTATCCTCAATACCGAGAGCATCACCGCGCTCCAGCCGTGAGCGGTACCACCCCTGCCACACTCCCCATCGCGACGTGCGTATAAGCAACTCCCATCTATGCCCACGTTTTCGTTGCCCCACAGCCGTACCCAACCCCCACTGTTATACACCGATACGTACGAGTGCTCCCCCTATACCCACGTTTTCGTTGCCCCACAGCCTGCAGTCCTGTGCGGCCAAGCATCCGTCCACCACCAACGCCGTGTGGCACCAGGCCAGGGTGCAGCCCACAAGCCGCGCCAGCGCGTTGGGGCCCACCTCCACGCCCAGCGAGCAGTGGCTTAACACACAGCGCGTCGCGTGCAGCTGGCCGGCGTCCAGGGAGACGGCGGCAGGGCCCTGACGGTGGGCGGCCTGGGGGTGGGTGCAAGCGCAGAACCGGGGGAAAAGGTACAAGTGTGCAGATATTCACATCCGGCTGCCCTGCTTCCAGGGACACGGCAGCGAAGGCCTGACGGTGTGCGGCCGGGGGGATGCCGCACAGCAGGACAAGGTGGAGGGGTGATTAAGTGGGAGCATGGGAGTAACCGCAGAGCGGGAGAAAGGAGTGAACCGGGGCATGGGGGTGTGCAGGGGCATGGGTGTGTGCAGGGGCATGGGGGTGTGCAGGGGCATGGGGGTGTGCAGGGGCGAGTTGGAGATGCACTTGGGTACTGAAGGAACTGGGCGACCCCACAGCAGCAGGTCTTGCCATTTACTGGCGCTAAGCGGGGTGGGAGCAGCGGCTTGGCGCACAGCGTGCAGGGACATGGCAGCAGGACCCTGGCGGGGGGCGGCCTGGGGGTGGGGGCAAGTGCAGAGCATGGAGAATAGGTGCAACCATTTGGGGACTGAAATGGGAGTGGGGCTGCCTGGCGTCCAAGGACGCGGCGGTGGGGCACTTGTGATGCGCAACCCTGGGAAAGGTGCGAAGAGGGAGAAGGTACAAGCGCGGGAGCATGGGTGGGTGCAGGGGAGCATGAGTGTGCTGGGGCGACACACCGCTCAGCGTTGCAATGAAGCTGGTGCACGCATCCATATCCGCAGCGTACGATCCCGCCCACATATGCTGACGCACCCCCACACCAGTGACGCTGCAGTCCTGCAGCTCCAGCAGCGATAGGCCGCCCAAATGTATCGAGGATTCGATATTCCCGTACTACTGCTTTTTTGGTAAGTTTAGTAGCATTTCGACACACGCCGACGCACCCCTACGCCGGTGAGGCTGCAGTCCTCCAGCTCCAGCCGCGCCCTGCCGCCCATGCTGTACGGCACACGCAGCCCCGTGGCGCCGCTGAAGGAGCAGCGCTCAAAGCTGCGTGGGGTGAAAGAGGCACCAACAATGTCACGCACATGATCGTCATTTATATGACCCTGCCACCCATGCTGTACGGCACACGCAGCCCCTTGGCGGAGCAGCGCTCGAAGCTGCGGGGGGGGAAACAGGCGCCAGTAATGTAGATACATATATTCATTATTTGGATGACCCTGCCGCCCATGCTGTACGGCACACGCAGCCCCGTAGCGCCGCTGAAGGAGCAGCGCTCAAAGCTGAAAATCAAGGCGGAGGGTGGTGATGGGGCAGGTTTGGGCGGGGCCGGGGGTTGCATGGAAGGGATGCACTATGCCGTCATTGCGATGTGGTCTCTGCCCCAGGACTGGGAGAGCGGGAATCGTCCCATTCACGCCTATGTACGTCTCAGCTGTGCATATGACCCTGTAGGGGCCTGAAGTGGCACGCTGCAGCATGGGGCCCATCTGAGCCAAACGCTAGGACGCATAGCAGGTCCAGTAAGTGTAGGTCAGCCACTCCCCACGTCCCCAGCCAATCAGGCACCCACCGCGCCACGGAGCCCTCCGGTCCGAAGCCGCAGATGCTGAGGTCGGACTGCTCCGTTGAAGTGCGGAACTCGAAACCCACGAAGCAGCACCTGGGTGGGTAAGTACAGCAACACCAACGCAAATCAACGGCGTCTCCCCCGTGTCTCCGCCGTGAATCAACGGCGTCTCCCCCGTGTCTCCGCCGTGAATCAACGGCATCTCCTCCGTGTCTCCGCCGTGAATCAACGGCGTCTCCCCCGTGTCTCCGCCGTGTTGTACTCGAACCCCACCACGCAGCAAGGAGCAGCACCTCAGCAGTAGCATCAACAGCAGCACCTCAGCAGTTGGTAAACGTCCCCGCGCTAGTGCAGGCAACGGGCCGATTCAAACGCCTTATGCCCAGCCTATACAGCTGAGGTACGCCGCTCCTTTTCCTCCACCTACTCACGGGCACCCATACCGGCGTCCTTCCACGACCGACTGCTTGAGCCACTGTAATGCCTTCTACACCTAGCGCCCTCCGCCCAGTCAATTCGATTCAGGCCCCATCACCCAGCTGCTTCATGACTGACCTCGCAGCCGCCGCCTCGGCGCCGCAGCGTTTGCCTGAGCCCGCCACAACACCACCGCTACCTGGAGGTAGGTCCACATTACCTGAAGGCCAGGCGCCCAGGCCCCATCACCCACGAACGGGTCCCGTCTGCCTGGGCCTGCTACAAGACCCTCCATGCCTGACGCCCCGACTCATTGCCTCATAGACCCAGTGCCCCACCACCCACCTGCTGTTCATGACCACCACTGGAGGCCGCAGTGTGCACACCACAATCCCAGGTCGTGACACCACCCCCGGCTGCGGGGGCAACTGCTGGGCCGCCGGTGGCCGGGCCGCCACCGCTCCCACTCCCCGCCCCAGCCCAGCAACCCGGGTCCCGGCCGCTGTAGCTGCAATCGCTGCTCCTGCTTGCTCGTGCTGTTGCTGATGTTGCTGGTACTGCTGGTACTGCTGCTGCCACACCTCCTCTGCGACCAGGCGGACCGGCTTGTCGACCACCAGCGTCTCCTGCAGCACACCGCGTGTCAAACAGGGAGGTCAACCGCCGCGTACACACGACAACGCGCAGCTGGGGACACCAATCTGAATTTCAGACACTCTTTGGGTTGTAAAGTAGTGCAAGTATCAGGGGAAAAGTATGTCGTGCATGTTGCCCCCGCTTGCCTGGTACATGCCCGGGGGGCAGATGAGGGTGTCTCCTGGCGTAGCGGAGCTAAGCAGGTCAGCAAGGGCCTGGCCCGGAGCCAGCCGGCGACAGAACTGCGGCTCCAGCAGCAGGCCACGCCACCGCTTGCACACTGGGGGATGGGGGTTTGCAAGGCAGGGAGGCAAAGCAGTTCGCGACAGCGGGGGCCAACGCGGGGGCCAACGCAGCACCGAGCGGTTGTCGATACACACAGGCACATGCCGAACTGGGCTTGTACCGGGTTGGGTAAATTTATCACTCTGCTAAGCTGGTAGCTTGAAGGATGATGCCGTCCTTCGCGTCGGCACCGGTGGCGCGAACCGCGCTGCAGTTTCAACTCACCTAGGGAAGCCGCCTGCCTGTGTGGAAAGCCAAGGCTCGAGAAGACAAGAAGAAGAGGCTCATTTGGGAGAATGTCAATCGACACGGCGTCTCCAGGAGGGTCTCCAGGCTGGGCTTCGGACTCCTTCCGTTTCTTGCGCACCATCCTCTGCTGTTTCTGTGTTTCGCCGCTGCCTTGGGGTTTATAAGAAAGGATACTGCTACGGCATAGAAGCAAAGTGTTTCACGAGAACGCAACTATCTTTAAAGGCGGTCAAAGCCGTGTCAACAGTTGAGGAGGAGCAGCAGCAACAGCTGGTCACAGGTGCAGTTGATCATTGCGTTTCAAAGGTTGCACCGGTAAAACAAAAGAATCTTTTGCAACTTGTGTCTGGGTGTCAAACACCCACCTGTCACACGTGTTGTGCCTGAACGTACTGGGAGCAGAGGACCCTGTCGCCAGCCGTGGGTACAAGCGTGCAACACGACCCTAACAACCGCTTGTTACATGAGGAAATGACCAGGGCGCAGGGCGGCCACCAGGCATGAGTAGAATAATTTCCTGCAGCTATCCAGCACCAGCCGAGCCAGATCTGACGGCAGCAACAAAGATACCATGCCATACCCCCTAAAAGGCATATGCAAAAACAGCTGACGCAGGTGAGATTTGAACTCACGCCCTTTCGGACTAGAAGCTTCGCCCGGGTAGCCCGGGTAGCCCTGAATCTAGCGCCTTAGACCGCTCGGCCACTGCGTCGCAGCTCGAGAATCCGCCTTGGATCCTCACATGCCACATCATGTGGGTCAGCAGTATATCACGGCGACAACAAAGTTCGTTATGGTGGTTAAAACCGTTGTTCGTTGACAAGGTACGTCCATGATGGGTTCTTTGCCGCTGCATGGCAACCTTGGGCGACTCATCACCCGTGCGAAGCGAAGGCCAGTGTTGTCACCCTTTGGATTGCAGGTGGTACCATGCCCATGTGAGGCTGTTGTCGGCGCCATGACCCTTAGGGCTGCGGTTGTACTGCAGTTGGTGCTGCCGGCGACCCTTGGGGCTGCGGTTGTACTGCCGGTGTTGCTGTGACCCTTTGGGCTGCGGTTTTACCATTTGCGTTTGGCGCAGTGACCTTTGGGGCTGCGGGGCTGCGGTTGTACTGCGGTTGGCGTAGTAACCCTTGCTTGGGGCTGCGGTTGTACCTTGTGCGCTTGGCGCAGTGACCATTGGGGCTGCGGTTGGCGCTGTAGCCCTTGGGCCTGCCGTTGTCCTGCAGTTGGTGCCGTGACCCTTGGGGCTGCGGTTGTACCACGTACGGTTGGTGCAGTGGCCCTTGGGGCTGCTGTTGTTCAGGGGTCGGCGGGAGGCGGTGGGGAGGCAAGGAACGCAGTGGGGTGGGAGGGCAGGTCGTCGTGAGGGAGGGTAAGGAGGTAAGGCATGCAGTGCGGTGGGAGGGTTGGTCGTTGGGAAGAGGATGGCCGGTATTGGGCAGGTGTTGGGTGCAGAGGTTGAGGCTTGTGAGGGGCAGTGCAAGTGGTTTGAGCGTTGGGTTCCGGGAGATCTACCGGTAGAGCGCGGAGCGCGAAGTTGGTGCAGGGTGGCGCAGGTTGGTGCAGGGTGGCGCAGTTGTACGGTTGTCCATGTCCCCATTGCATACCGGTAGTACCATCAGGCTGTACTGTAGTCAGAACGAGTCAGTCCGGGTCTGAAGCAGTGTGCCTTAGTGTCTTGATGGTCTGTCATTGAGTTGGCCCTCTCGTAACAGCAAGGACAGGCACGGAGGGTTACCGCACTCCTCCACCAGGCTCCCCATACACCTCCCCGCTGAACATGCTCACTCAAAGCTGTCAAATGTGTTCCAGACGGCAGCACCGGTGGGCAGGTGTAGATCCTGTCAGGCGCACGTAATGGGCATCGCACCCTAGGGGGTCGAGGGCAGCGAGGTGGACTTGGGGTCGCACTCGTGGTGCTCACAGACACGACGGACTGCACGCTACTGTGTCGCTCATGCATTACATATATAAAGAACAACAAGACAAATCATTTGCCATGCTTTGGGCTTAACAGTGCGCCTTTTTGGACTTGTACAACACTAGTACGGCAGGCGGAAGCTTCCTGCCGTACGGTACGGCAGGTGGGTGGGCCTCCCGGGGGGGGGGGACTCCAACTTGTCAGGCATGGAGTCCGGGACAAAATTTCCTACACACACACACACCCTGGGTGGCGTAAGTACAGCAGTCAGCAACTCGACTAACAGCTTTCGCTTCGGTCGCTAACCTCCCTAGTAACCGCACATGTCACTGCGGTCTAGACTAGGGCAACGTCTCTGGAACTTGCTTTGGAATTTGCGCTCGTACCTCCCATCACCGCATCCCTCAACACCCTGGGTGGCGTGATGCGGAGTTAGGCATGCGGTGCAGGGGCAGGGCAGGCAGGGGGATGGCAGGGCAAGCAGTTGGGTTGGGGAGGTAGGGTAAGCAGTTTGGGAGGCAGGGAAGGCCTCGGTAGGCTGTGCCTGGGGCGCAGGGAAGCGTCGCGGCGCAGGGTAGGAAGACGGGTGGCAGGACAGGCATTTGGGAGGGAGGGCCAGAGGGGCTTTGAGGGCTGAGGGGCAGTGCACGTAGCACCATCATGAGAATTGATAGCGACGGCTGGTGATGTACTTATACCGGGGAGCCTCTGATGAGGCCAGGATGTGATATCCCGCCTTGCCCCTAACTGACGCCTTACCGGTACTGGGTTTGGACTGTGTGTTGCCTTCCCCTTGTCCGCTGCCCTTGCCATTTAGTTGTGTATCCCCTGTATCCGCTTTCGCTCTTTACCATGGTCTCACCATCCCTCTTTGCCCTTGTTTGCCCTTCTTGCCTTGACTCTGGCTTTGCTCAGGTGAGCTGCATACTGCCTTCTTGTCGCGTTTTGCGGATGCTACCAGGCATTTTGGGCCGCCGACCTGGCCGGGCTAGTCAGCCCTTCTTCTGCTTTGCTGCTGGAGTCGACGGCGGACATGTCAACCCCTCCACCAAGACCAGATTCCGTTCTACACTACTGTGCCATGCATCTCCAGTCCCCAACACCCGGCACCCAGTATAAGTAGCTGTCTAATACCCAAGGGCTAGTGCGTGACACGTGGCAGGCGCTTGTCACTCGCCCTTGAACTGCCTGCTCTACCACTCCCACTGCCTGCCTTGCCTCGGCAACGCCTACCCCGCGTCCCCGCCACGCAAAGCTGTGAGCCTGTGACGCGCACCCCCACACCCGGCACCCAGCCTAAATACATTACCAGGCATCCGCTTCCGACTCTCCCGATACCATAACAGGTGGCCACCTCCTTACGCAGAAAAGAGAAGTATTTCAGTCAGCGACTCAGCTTACAGCTTTTGCTTCGGTCAACCGGCACATGGCACGTCGGTTCAGACTAGAGTACCATCTTTAGAACATGCCTTGAAATTGCGCTTGTACCGTTGTACCTCCCTTCACCGCATCCCTCAATCCAAACAGGTGGCCACCTCCTTGCCGTTGGGCGATGGCCCTCCCTCACGACGGCCTCCCCTCCCACCCCACTTGCCTTCCCACCGCCTCCCGCCGACCACGGTACCGGTATGCTCTCCTAAATTTAAAAGCCGGTTTGCTTCGGGGGGGCGGAGCCCCGCAATCTGTACCACAGCAGCCCCAATGGTCACTGCGCCAAGCGCATAAGGTACAACCGCAGCCCCAAGCAAGGGTTACTACGCCAACCGCAGTACAACCGCAGCCCCGCAGCCCCAAAGGTCACTGCGCCAAATGCGAATGGTAAAACCGCAGCCCAAAGGGTCACAGCAACAACGGCAGTACAACCGCAGCCCCAAGGGTCGCCGGCAGCACCAACTGCAGTACAACCGCAGCCCTAAGGGTCATGGCGCCGACAACAGCCTCACATGGGCATGGTACCACCTGCAATCCAAAGGGTGACAACACTGGCCTTCGCTTCGCACGGGTGATGAGTCGCCCAAGGTTGCCATGCAGCGGCAAAGAACCCATCATGGACGTACCTTGTCAACGAACAACGGTTTTAACCACCATAACGAACTTTGTTGTCGCCCTCATATACTGCTGACCCACATGAAGTGGCATGTGAGGATCCAAGGCGGATTCTCGAGCTGCGACGCAGTGGCCGAGCGGTCTAAGGCGCTAGATTCAGGGCTACCCGGGCTACCCGGGCGAAGCTTCTAGTCCGAAAGGGCGTGAGTTCTTTGGGTGGGCAGTCATCGCATGCCCCGCGAGGCTGAGGCGGATGTGGGGGTGTCTCAGAGGTAGGGTGTGTGCATTCTGAGGCCATGGAGAAAGGACAACACTGAGCAAGGCCGCGCTACACATGCTGAACTCCTGGTGCGACCATCGTGAGCCTACCATTCGCCAACTGACTGAACAGCAGTAGCAGACCATGATACACAAGACCCAGTGCAACGTAACATCTCAGCGCCTTGATAGTTCGCAGCAGGTACAGGTAAACGACATGGGAGCTGCATGCCGTGCCTCAGCACATTGAGCAAGCGCACACCTACCGTACAGCTGCACCAGTGCGCTCCAACAGCTCCAGTGATGCGCTCCGAAACCCAACACGTAACTCACGAACAGTGAAACAGGGAGAAGCGAATGAAAATTCGGACATGCGGACCCGCGCGTGTGGTGCACCTCAATGTATAGGAACACCAGTCGTCATCCACCGCGTCACCGGGCAGCAAAATCGGACAGCATGCCACGAGGTTTGTGCACACGAGGATGCTGCCATACATGCCAGGATGCGCGCGCACACGTGGCTGGCGCATTATGACCCCAAACGCTCGTACACGATTCATAACAGCCGCCAACGAACTAGCAGCACACCACACTGGATGGACCGAGGTGCAGAGGGAACAGGAGCGTCCACAAATCAAGAACCATAGCCAGGCCAGTAATCGGCCAAGGAAAGACATCAACTCCACAGCCTTCATACGTACGCACAAACCACTGCGCGGCACAACCTACTGCATACCGTACTTTTGGGTTCACTCATTCTCAGTTCCAATGGCGCCCCACGCACGTCCAGTCAGAACCCCACAGGGCACGCTGCTGCTGCTTCGCCAACTGACGCCCCAGCGTGGCACAGCCTTTTCGGGGGCAGGCTTTATGGCTCAGGTTGCGTGCCCTGCTCGCAGGCACGAAGCACCATTCACGCCCATGCGGTGCGCTGCTGCCAGGTCAACCCTGGGGCACGATCTTTTGCTCAGCCGGCAGGCAATCCGGCACGAAGCCCCATTTGAGCCAGGCCGTGAGCGGGTCCATGTCCTCCGCCTGGTACGAGATGAACAGCTCCTGCCCGGCCACCAGAGGGGCCAGCTCCCCGTCGCGTATGGAGGTGACGGTGAACACCAGCCGGTCCGAATCATCCAGCTGAGGGTGGTGAGGGGAGGAGATGCCGTGTGTTAGCGTTGGCTGGAAGGGTATGGGCTACGAAGCATTGCAGGAGTTTAAGAAAACATCATTGCGAGTGCGCTGGTCAACGGGCGGCTCGTGGTGCTGCTGCAATTTGTGTTAAGCGCAGTGCATGCTGCAGCAAGTGCAAGGGGCGGCGGGGCGGAAATACTGCAAGGCAGTGGCACGGCGTGTTTCATGGCGTCAGACCAGTGTAGTTGGCAGGTGGGCGCGGCAAAAGCGTTTGCCTTGCACTGCTGCACAGTACTGGAGTACGTGCGTGCGTCAGGGGCGTCACTGAGGCGAGGCACAAAGTCCCGCTATGCCACACCTGCAACACGCCGTCGCGGTCTGGTCTTCGTGACGTTGCACCTCCCCTCCCCTCCCCTCCCCGCACCGCACCGCACCCAGTCATCGCACCTGCCTCATGGCACCTCCTTGCTCTGCCGTGCCACACACTGCCTCATACTCCTGCGTGCCTGCACCTCTAACAGCCTCACTCTGCCCGCATCCTGCACCGCGCCCTGCCACCGCACCTGCATCATGGGCGGCCATGCCCTCGGGTGGTAGTCACCGCCCATGCCTTCGCGGCCTAGCTCCCTCAGCCATGCTGGCACACGCGCCGAAACACCCCTCAACGCATCCTGCTACGCACCTCCCGCATGTCGCCCTTGCCAGTGCTTCACGCAATGGCACTCCCATCGTACAATAGTAACCCCCCCCCCAAACACCCCTTCCAGCGCCAGCCGCGTCAGCCGCTGGCACGTGGGGTACGTGGAGCAGCCCCCGGTGCCGCCCCAGACCAACGCTACCCACCTGCATCATGGGCGGCCGTGCCCCCGGGTGGTGGTTGGCCAGGTCGATATACGGCAGGAGGCCGGACGAGCGCCCGCTGCCCAGCGAGCGCGACACCACCTGGGGGCCACAGCAAGGTCGCACCACAACGCCTTTCACACCGTGGCCTGGGCTATGCAAACGTGTGTGAGAGCTCCTCCCGCGCCCTACCCGTCCTGCAACGGCACGTCGCTAGTATGGGTCTCAACGCGGTCGGCCAACAGTTGCATACGCAAAGGAGTTGGCCGTTTGCGGCATCATATATGCAAGCCACTGATGCCCCACATCACACTATCCGGGGTACGCACTACACGTACACGCACATCCTCACCATGCTCAAACTGAGGCAGGTTAATGCCACTCAATCAGGCCAGGGAGTTTGCCGTTGCACCACCATGCGTGCCAGCCGCCAGTGCACCCATCCCACACCACCCTGGGGACGCAGTACGTGTACCCATATGTGCACGGTGCACCTCCTCACCATGCCCAGGGCCCACATGAGCCCCTCCTTGTCAACGCCAAGCGCCGCCGCCACGTCCGCCCCCGCCTCCTCTCCCGCGCCCAGCACCTCCAGCACCTCATCCGCCAGCCCCGCGTAGTGCTGCCGCGCACGCACCACCGCAGCCCGCCAGCGCGCCGCCGGGTCGGTCCCCTCCGGCCCCTGCTGCGAACCAGCGCCCTGACCCTCGTCCTCAGATCTCCCCTGCTGCGCTTGCAGGTCAGCGGCGGTCTCTAACGCGGCTGTGCTTGCTAGAGTCTCGTCTAACTGCTGCAAGGCGACGTCGAGGTCTGCGTCTGATAGCAGCCATGGGTTGGGCGGGTTGGCGGGCAGGGAGGCGATGTAGGGCCCCCAGAAGGAGGACACTCCCTTGCAGCGCTCCGAGGCCAGGCATGCCGCCACCTTGTTTGGGGTCAGGGCGCACGCGGAAGGGGCAGGGCGTTGTGAGCTGTCAGAGGATTTGTGCGACGGAGGGGTGTATGTCCAGCTGGCCGGTGACGGAGAGCCACGTGTGCAAGGAGTGCGCCCACCGTGCGTTAGTCCTGCTGGCCGGTGGCGGATAGAGCCACGAGTGCAAGGAGTGCGCCCACCGTGCGTGAGACCTGTTGGGCTGCAGTCTGGCATGGTACTGCCATGCGCAACCATGGTGCAAGGCGTGCTTGGTGGTTGCGGTGGTCGGGAGGCCTACGCGCCTGGACTGTACGGTCACCGGGCCAGCCTGGCAAGCCTGGTAGACACATTCTGTTCAAGGCTGTCTGGTTGGCCTTCTCAGTGGTAGTGGTGGTACACATCCAGGACCGGAAAAGGGTTCCTGCTGCAGCTGATGCCTACTCCTTATGGCCAAACAGGCCCCCCTGCCCCTGAGCCGCCACTGTCCCAACAGGCCCCCTGACCGCTGTGCTACCCCGTGGTCCAGCAAATGAACTCTACTGCCACCCCACTTGCTGCACTTGCTCCAGCTCGGCAAAGCGCTCCCGGGCGTCGTGGCAGAGGTGGGGCGCCAACACTCGTACGGCAGCGTGGTTGTCCATGTGCAGGTGCCGTGGCACCACCATCAAGGACTGGACCTCCAGCATGCTGACATCTACAGCTGAGGACGCAATGAGTCCTCGGCTGCCGCACTGGCCGTTCGCGAGCGATAGGGAGGGGCTGATGTGGCCGCCCTCGGACTCGACCCATTTGCGCAAGCTCTCCTCCACTGCAGCATAGCTTGCTGTGCTTGTAGAAGAGCTGATCCTAGTGAGTGGGCTGTAGGCTCTTTGTGTCGTGTAACGGCGTTGCAAACAAGTTGCGCTGCGTCTCTGCGTCAAACTACAGCCACACGCACTCCGATAGGATTGAAGCATGTTATCTGATTTCCCACATAAGCGTTTGTGTGCTCAGCTCAGCTAGTCCCGTCCGCAACCACCGTCAAATGTCAATAATGTCCCAGGCCCTGGCGGAGTGGAGGTGTTGCGCGCCCCAGCCAGCTAGCGATAAGGCCGTTTAGTGGACGTACTAAAACTGAACTGTGCAAGACAATACACAGCAGCGAAATGTGGAACCCAATATACTGTTGCTGTACCTTCGCACGGGCTGTACAGGCGGTTTCCTGTCTATACGCACGGGAGCCACGGATGCCTGCCCTTCTTGAATACAAGCTACGGGAGCTAATATCTTTGCTCTAGTAGAAGACGCATCCGGAAACCCCTATCCCGCGAAGTTTGGCCTCCGCGTTTCACGCTTGCTGCTAAGGGTTAGCTGCTTGATGCAACCTCTTTGAATCTATACAATGCATCTATAAAGCGTCACTATGTAAAAAAAGCGGCAACCGTAGGTTCCGTTTCTTCGTCCTTGTGACTCTTCATCGCTTTGCTCTGTCGACGGGGCGGCATTCCAGCTTCTGATAGAAATGGGACTACTGAAGAAGTTCAGGACCCTGCTGCATACGGGGAGCCTTAAGCAGCGCGATGGAGATGACAGAGAAGAGGAGGCAGTCCATGTCGCCGTGAGGCCAGCATCGATGACAAGCGGTCGCACGCTGCCGCCTGCAAACCAAGCCATGTTTCCATCCCAGCTGGTCTCGCCAAGCAACACCGTCCACCGAGCAGACTCGGGCTGGTTGGCCGCTGTCCCCAGGGTAGAAAGCGTCACGACAACCACCCTTCCCGGCTCCCGTTTCGAGACGACCATCATTGAGCGCCAGGGCAGCACAGTCGTATTGCAAGGAGTAAAGATCATGAAACCTGATTCCGACGACGAAGCCGACGACTGCGACGCGTCGTCCCGGCAAGGCTCCATCCAAGCCACCCCCTCGCCCCATCGCCCTGGCTCCCTCAGCCCCGCCTCCACCTCCTCGCGATACATCCCCACCCTCTCCCCTCCCACACCCTCCCCCGGCAACCCCGCCTCCCTCCCCGCCATGCCCGCAGCCTTCCGCCGCAAACCCAACCGCGTCGCCTCGCTCCCGATGCTCCTCGACGCAGCGGGCGGCCGCGCGATGCCCCGCGCCCCCCAGCCCTTCGTGCCCCACGACGTCCCGGCGCCCGAATTCATCGGCCCCCAAGAGCCAGAGCGCAGAAGACGCGGCCCCCCAAACCGCTCCGAATCCCTCAAGTACCTGCTCAACCTGGATCAGTACGGCTTCAACCCGGACGTGTCCGTACACGATGCAAGGGAGGCCTCGGGGCAGGTGACGCCCCCGGGCTCCCTGGAGGATATCATGTCCGCCGACGGCAAGACCTACAGCATCCTGGCCGTCAGCCCTGCGCTGCCGCACCGTATGCGGCGACCGCGCTGGTCGGTGAACGACTACGTGCTGCTCAAGCAGCTGCACCACGGCTACGCCTCAGACGTGTACCAGGTGTGCTTGGTTGCGTGTGGTGGTGGTGGTGGTGGTGGTGGTGGTGGTGGTGGTTGCGTGTGGTGGTAATGGTGACATACGCGTCGGACGTGTACCAGGTGCGTGGGTTGGGGACACGTAGGGCCAAACAACGGTGGTGGGGTGCTTTCTCGGTGCAAGTTGGTATATGTACCAGTCTAATACCAAAGTAAGTTGGTACGTGGGTGTGATCGGTACGGTTTTCAGTGTATGCTGGTGTGTGGGTCTTAACTGTACAAACTGAAAGGTGTGGGCGGCTGCGCTGTCGAGGGCAGAGCGGTCGAACGCCGTTGTGCACAGGCCCACGGGGTGTGGGGGCTTGGGCCGAGCCTGTGTAGCTTTGTTCGGGGTCCAACGAGGACTGCTTTGCGCCGCGGGCGTGGCCTCGAGTAACACGAAGTACACGGGGGCAGCAGACTATGCGTACTTTTGCTTTCCTGTCGGCCCCCTCTGCTCCACAGGCCCGGTGCAAGCTGTCGGGCGAGGTGGTGGCGCTCAAGGTGTATAAGCTGGCGGAGCAGGGCGACATCCAGCGCATGCAGCTGTACCGCGAGATCAAGCTGCACGCCGCGCTGCGGCACTCCAACATCATACAGTACTACGCGTGCTTCCTGGTGGGTGTGGTATTGCACGGTGCTCTCCTGGTGGGTGAAGCACTTTGTGTGGACCTGCGGCACTCCAACATCATACAGTACTACGCGTGCTTCCTGGTGGGTGTAGTATTGCACGGTGCTCTCCTGGTGGGTGCAGCACTTTGTGTGGACCTGCGACACTCCAACATCATTCAGTACTACGCGTGCTTACTGGTGGGTGGCGGTGCAGCTGCGGGGACGCATCAGCATATGACAAGGCAGGTGCTGATGCTTCCTGGCGGGTGGTGTGGAAGCCTGTGGGCCCTGGGGCACGGGTGTCGGGGGGCGCTTCAGCTTGCCCGCGCGCACCTGAAGCAGCACAGCAGAGCGTACCGTACGGAAGCCAACTGCCAGTGATGGCTTTTGCAGAAAGTCCGTCCCGCCGGGGGCAGAACTGCACATGTACGGCAGAGGACAGACTTGGTGTGAGCTGCGCGTATCTTTACGGCGTGCAGGCCGTGCGCCCGTCACCCCGCACCCCAACCCGCGCCTTCGCCCCATCCCCCCACACTACTGCCTCGCCCAGGCGACCATGGCATTGTGTTTGTGACAGGAGCACAATTGCGTGGTGCTGGTACAGGAGGACACCACCGGCGGCGACCTTCTGTGCCTTGTGCGGTGTACGATATCATTGCCATATACCCTCCGCTCCCCGCGTACGGCCCCCACCCCCTCCTGCAGGAGCACAACCGTGTGGTGCTGGTGCAGGAGTTTGCGACGGGCGGCGACCTGCTGCGCGTGGTGTACAAGTGCGGCGGGCGGCTGTGCGAGCGGCAGGCGGTTAACCTGGTGCTGCAGCCCTTCCTCACCGCCCTGCACTACCTGCACACGCAGGGTATCGTGCACAGGTGGGGCGATGCAGCATTTTTCGGTAACCTTTGTAGCGGTTACTTTGGGGGCATGGGCCCTGGGACGGCGTTGCATCACCTGCACAGGCAGGGCATCGTACACAGGTCGAATACAGCGAGGATGGGCTTTGGGGATGGGGCTTTGGGGTGGGGCTTTGGGGGCTTTGGAGGCGGGGTGGATGTGGTTCACGCGGGTAACAAGTGAGCTACTGCGCGCGGCGCAAGGCACTGGGCTGTTTGTTGGTGGGTGCAGCGATCACCTCGTCGAGCTAGCAGGTTCGTGTGCACAATCAAAGCAATACAAAGCTTTGTCGGCAGGATCCTACGGCGTGTGCGCTCCCCACTTACACTGCTTCCTTGTGCGCCACAAGCTCCCGCCCTTCCCGCTCTTCCCGCCCCCCCAAACCCCCAACGCCGCCACCCCCCAACCCCTCGTTTCACGCCTGAGCATTGGCCTCGTCGTTATACAGGCTTCCTCTGTCGTCTTGCCGCCGAAAGCACACACGCACACACCCCCTCAGGGATATTAAGCCCGAGAACGTCCTGTTTGGTGAGGGCAAGATCCTCAAGCTGGCTGACTTTGGCTTGGCCATCAGCCTTCGGGAGGAGCGAGCCAACACGCGAGCAGGTGGGCGGGGGAGGTGGGAGGACGAGAAGGCCGCGGGGGAGGGGGGGCGGCAGAGGGAGGGGCTGGGGCAGAGGGAGACAGGGGAGGTAGGAGGACGAGGCGAGGGGGTGGGGGCATTGGGAGGCTGGGGAGGTGGGGGAAATGGGGAGGTGGCGCGGGGGCAGTGGGACGGTGCGGTGGACAGTGGACAGTGGTATACAGAGGGGATGGGAGCAAAAGGGTGGGAGGCAGCGGCGGTGGGGTACAGGGGAGGTGGAAGGCAAGGGGTGGCGGTGGGGATGACGGGCGAGGGCGCATATCAGTAGCAGTACCGGTGTGGAGAAGGGGGTTGCACGGGTTGCCTGTGGGCAGCATGCGAGGAACAAGGCCAGTGTGGATTCTGGGGCTGTGGGAGTGGGCTGGAGCAACGGGCTAGCGCTGGTGTGCAGCAGGCAGGCAGCGCGGCAGAGAGAAAGAGATGGGGGTAACCGCGAAGCGCCAAAGCAGCAGCAACAAAACGGGGACGAAGGGGGGAGTGGCGAGCGGCGGCTGGAATGGATGCAAACCGGGAATGCGCGTCCTTGGCCACAAGGGCCTGCAGCAGCGTTGTGCCGACGGTTAGCACAGTCCCACAAGCACTAGCCCGCCAGCGCCCCGGAGATGATGTGAAGTGCAACTGTGCGCGAGGGCCGCCTGATAAGCAGCCGCTCACGTGAGCGCAACCAATATCCGAAGACTGTCAATTTCTGAGCCACGGGCGCAAAGCACGATGAGGAGACTGGCTTTAGCTTGAATAGGGGCATCATGAAGGGGCACGATGTAGGCACGGGAAGGGCCCGATGGAGGGTACGGTGCGATCCCGGAGGGCGAGCAGTTTCCAGGCTTAGGGAGTGCGTTGGGTGATCGCCATCACAGTTGGCATGGAGGCACACAACGCACCGCACGTGCGCTTGCGCAGTGCCGAGGCGGCAAACTAAGTAGTCGATAAGACAATCACTGAGTGGCCCACTGCCTCTACCCCTGATGCCATCTGCCCGCAGGCACTCTGGACTACATGGCGCCAGAAGGTAAGAGCTTGAGGGCTGCCCACCAGGGATTGCCTCCAGCCCTCCATGGATGCAATCCCTGTTAGGCTTGGAACAGTTGGAGGGCGGTAGCAGGGTTCAGTTCCCCCTGTCGGGGGGCTTACGTTACGCTAATGGGGCACATTCCTCTGTCTGCGTGGGCCGGGCGACTGGGGCTTGCACCTGCACATTAGGTCGGGTGGCACGTGTGAGAGATGGACTGGGAGCCGTGGGAGGGCAATGCCGGTGGCAGGGTCCCGGTCCTGTTGTCGCCTGTGGCTTACCGTATGTCCCGGGCAGCTGCTTGCTTGGATGGGGCGCGAGGCTAAGGGTCGGGACCGTGTGCACTTTGGTTCCATGGGCGATTAGGGGCGGTTGATGGGGACGGCCAGCGTACAGCGGCGATGAAGGGTGTCTTCGCTGGCCTCTTGCAGTGCTGCGCTGCCCCACCGACAGGACTTCATGAGGCCTGTCAGTCTGTCATGGGGGTATCGGGGTTGCTGGGGATCAAGGGTGGCGATAACAGCTACTTGCGCTTGTGCTGTTTTGCCCGCAGTGCTGCGCTGCCCCACCAAGAAGACCCCGGACGAGAACAAGGACAACCCCCACAGCGCGCACTACCACCAGGTGGGTCTGCCTACGTCAGATTGTCAGCTGGCGACGTTGTCAGCCGGTCAGTAGGATAACTGAGAACTGTGACGTCCGTGCGCAGAACCTGCACACACACCAGTGCGCGGGTGGCAAATGTCATGGGGGACGGTAGCGGTATGCGCCACCGGCCTGAGCGTGGGCTATCACATAACCCGCCATACACGGGCTAACGGGCACTTGCTGCTCCCGTCTGCAGAGGCCTCTCACGTTCCCGGCCCCAACACTACCTGCACGCACACCTCTGCTCCGAACATGCGTATGCACCAACACTTGTTTTCGTTTTGGAAGTTTCCGGTTCCAACCTTCACCCTCTCATCCAGTTTTTCACCTATTCATGCCCTGGGCCGTTGCCTTGAGCTGTGGATGCCTTGGCTGTGGGCGGGCTCGCTTCTGGTTGGCGCACCTAACCAACCCCTGACCCACCTCCTGACACATCAAACGCCTCTGTCCCCACCCACCCAGGCTGTTGACGCCTGGGCGGTGGGCGTATTGGCCTACGAGCTCCTCGTGGGCGCCCCGAACCAACCCCAACTCAACCTGCTGACCCCAACCCATCTCTTGGCCCCCCACCCACCCAGGCCGCGGATGCCTGGGCGGTGGGCGCGTTTGCGTACGGGTTGCTGTTGTGCGTCACGAACCCGCAACCGACCCGCTGATCCTAAACCACCTTGTGGCCTCGCACACCCACCCAGGCTGTGGGCGCCTGGGCCATAGGTGTGCCTTGCGTACGAGCTGCTGGTCGGCGGCGTTGCTCACCAACCTCTATCCGACCTGCTGACCTTAACCCACCTCGGGGCCCCCCACCCACCCAGGCTGTTGATGTCTGGGCGGTGGGCGTGTTTGCCTACGAGCTGCTGGTGGGCGCTCCGCCGTTCAAGGCGGCCCAGATGCTGGACACGGCGCGCAACATTATACACGCGCCCGTGGCCTTCCCCGACACAGTCAGCGAACTGGCCAAAGACTTTATCGGCCGGGCGCTGGCCAAGGTAAGGCCGCGCGACAGGAGTATTTTTAGCAGCATTGGATGGCCACCGCGTATACGCATTTAGGTATGGCGTAGGGTGTTTCATCAACAGAGCGCAGTCAGCAGCACCCTTGCCAAGGTACCGGTACTGGTTGGGCTGGAGGCCTGGAGCGTTGGGCAGGGGTCTGATGTGTTCATGCAGTGAGAACAAGCAGCTGCAAGGGGATTCTTGTGCCTGCGCGTATGGGGAACAGCAGACGTGCCCTCAACCTTCAGCCTTGGTCGTGGTGTGCACGCTCCTTTCATGCCCGCAGGACCAACGCGACCGCCTGACGGTCCTGGAGATGCTGCACCACCCGTGGGTCACCATGTTCCAGCGCCGAGCCTCGGTGCGCATGTTGCACGCGCGCAGCGACTCGCTGAGGCAGCTCGTGCCTTCGGCCACCGGTTTGGAGAACAACACCAGCAGCGGCTACATGACGAACGCCCACGGCGGCGACATTGCCGGCGCACCAAACAGCAGGCAGCACTCGGCCAGCCGCAGCCGCAACGAGAGCGGCAGCAGCCACGTGCAGTACGGCACGCATGGCACGCACGCTCCTGGCGGCGGCGTACTGCAACCGTCGCAGGCGGCAGCGGCAGCGGCAGCGGCGGCGGCGCAGCGCGGTCGGCGGTCGTACGAGCGGAGCAGCCTTACTGCCGTCCCCGCCGCCGGCGGCGGCGGTGGCGGCGGCCCGCACAGCGGGTCAGGGCTGCACGGTCGGGTGCTGCACTCGGCTTCGCACCAGCACCCGCACCAACATCCACAGCAGCAGGAGGAGGACCCACAGACCCACACTGGCGTGCCGCCTGGGGCGGCCTCGGGGGGTGCCGTACGGCGGGCGAGCCGGCTGGCGCTGATGGCGGGCGTGGGGGATGCGGCGGGTGGCGGCGGCGCGAGCGGGGCGTCGCTGCGGGCGAGCGCCGAGCGAATGCGCCTGACGCGAATGGTGCCGCGGGACGGCAGCGAGTGCTAATGTGGTCCACAATGAAGTCAAGAGTGCCATTGCAAAGCAGGTGCGGATGGGCCCTGGTTGCGCATGGGGCCATGTGGGTGTCGTGGTGAGGGCGTGGGACGGGTAGTCGTTCCCAGGTGTGGGTCGTTGTGCTGCGGGGCTTGGCGCGGAGGTATGTCCACGGCGCATGGAAAGGTGGTCCAGCAGGAGCAGTCATCATGCCGCGTCATCTTACTGCGGGTGCGGGTTGGCTGCAGGTGCGGATCGTGGTGCTGCTGCGGGTGCTCCTGGGCCGGTCGGCGTGACCATTTTTGGTACGTGGAACTGCAGCGGTAGCAGGCGGACTGGTGGTGGCGTCGAGACATGCGCAACAGTACAGGATGGTCCTTTTAATACCGGTACCTGAAAGTGTGGGTGGGCGTGTGTGTGAATGTGGTGTATGTGGTATGGCAATAAAGCTATCGTTGATTGTATGGGGGTGTGTGGGTTCTGGTCATGTTGGGGGCCCGCCATTGCTTGTGGGAGCGAGGTCGTGTGGGTGTGTCAATAACTGAATGGACAAGTGGGTATTGGCAGGTGTTGGTTGTCAAATTGTGATGGGCCTTGCTGTGTTTGTCGGGTGCTGGTGGTAGGGGATGGCGCACGGTCGCTCAGGAGTGGCTAAAGCAAAGCCCATGATGTGCAATGTACCGGGTAGTGTTTTTTTTGGTAGGGAATCACTACCGGTAGGGCATGCGGCGGTGTGAAGCCATGCAGTCGCGGGCGACATGGCATGTTGTCAAGCAGGTGTTAGTGGGGAAAAAGCAAGCGGTGGTGTGTTGCGGTGGAGGGATTGATCGACAGGCTTCGGGGAGGCAGGAAGTCGGCATGCGGTGTTGGCAGCGCTGGAGGAGTGCGCTTTGCGACGAGCTTATCCGACGTGTTTCCGTTGTGCCGACCTTGTGCGGCGTGCACCATGTGCGCACGTCGTCGGCGCAAGGTGAAATGATTGCACCCTTGGATTGGCTGCATGCGTGCTGCACAATGTGGTGATGATTAAGTGTCACGTGTGCTCCGCACAAGGAAATGTTACCCTCCTGGCGGCAGTTGGGCTCTTGGATTCAACAGTGTGTAGGGCACTGTTGGTTAGGCAGTATGTTCCATTGCGTGCGTTGCAGCATTCCAAGTGGGTGGCCGATTGATGCAGGGTGTTGCAGGCAGGTGGCCGTGTGTACGTCCTTGCGGAGCGTTAACAAGCGTAGGTTGAGGCAGAACCCATTCCCTGTCCTTCTGCTCCCAGAATGTGAGAGCCGCACAGCGCATTGGTTGTTGATGACGTACACATTGAAGTCAGGATAATAATGATGGCACACTGAACCAAGTGGTGAGGAGAGAAGTGTGGACCTAGGATAACGGGTCACATGATTACCGGTAGGGTGGACTGTTGCGCTTGCGGTTGTGCAGTTTGTGATATCCATGTCCGCCTACAAATTAAGGCGGAGCTTTCCTTTTGATCCAACCTCAAAAAGTAGAAGGCCGGGGGTGCTGGTTCGTGTTCGTATGTACCTATGTAGGGTGTGGGTTACACTTTGCCGTTGCATGCAGCTCTTTTGGTGTAGGCGTGACTACGTGGCTACGTGCGCGGCTTGACCAGGGTTAACTAAACACTCAAGCAATGCCTTAGGCAGTTGGTCCTGTTAGATGCTTTGCTTGACCGAACGGATATCAACGTGTTCAACAGTGGCACCCTGGACGATTTCGAACGTACTTCTTATAAGCAGGCGAACTGCAGCTGAAATTTGTCATCTGCTGAAACTGCGCGTGCAGCTGCATGCAGAAGGCCCGAGAACTCCACACTCATGCATCGCCAATCACTGGGGTCTGCCAAGTAACCGTGATCCTTAGGCGTTGATCCAAACGGCTACGAAGCCTTGTACAGATTGCCGATACGCCGGAACTTTTGCTGCACGCATTATGCTGCGGTAAGAGCCCAACTGCATCGTACAAGCGTGCCTGAACGAGGATCCCATGGGGAGACACACAGAGACAGGAGACCGCTCCGCCGATCCTCGGTTACACGAAACAGCAATGACGCCCAGGCTACCGCCAACTGCCAAACCACCCAGCCGCCAGCGGCACCCTGCCGCCGTACACGCCGCCTCCGGCCCCCGCCAGCGCCGCAGCCGAAGAGCTGCCGCCGCCTGCAGTCGAGCGAGCCCGAAAACCCGCTCCAGGCCGAGACCGAGACCCCGGTGACCGCCGACCGCCGCAGTAGACGCACATCACCCCGCTTGAACGGGGCAGTCGTACGACACACGCGGCGCGCCAACTGCCAACCGTTTACTCGTCGTCGTCCTGCATGGCGGCCAGCTTCTGCTTCAGGTTCTCCTTGCGCTGGTCGTACGTCAGCTTGACCTGGTGCCAGCGCTCGGCGGTGGCGGGCTTGGAGCGGGCCTTCTTCTCCTTGGTGGGGTTCTCGCGGATGTTCTTGTGCACCTGCGGGAGTCGCGCGGGGGGCGCGCGGGGGGGCACGGAGGGGAGGGGGCAGGCGAGGCGGGGGGTGCCGGGAAAGAGGCGGTACTGAGGGACGGGGGTTTCAGCCGGGGTGCAAAACCAGGTTGGAAGATAGCATGGGGGAGCCGGCTAGTGCTCCGTGCCGAGGCAGTGCCATTCGTCGCCCACGTGCGTCGAAAAGAGTGCTTCCCAAAGTGACAGGGTGAATCGAGCAATGTAGCGGGGCACACTTGCAAGGCAAAGGCATGTGCACCTGTTGTCGTGCCGTCCCATGCGCCAAACCCCACCCGTGTGACACCCTCGGTGTCCCACACCACCCTTCACACCCTTGCGCTGCCCCACACCCCAGCCCCACGCCGCTGCTGCTGCTGCAATTGCTGCTGCACGCACCCCGCACACTGCTGCCATCCAGCCCCCCAGACATCAGCCTGAGCTAGCGGTCTCAGCTCCATGAGGCTTCCCCCATAAGCCGGCTGGTATCGTCCCCACAGCGCCCGCCGGCTGTCCCCCTCACGCAGACCCCGAGCACTACAGCATCCCTGCTTCTGGCCCCGTACCCCCTCAGCGCCTCCCCTGCCTCCGCCGCAAGCGGCTCGGGCACAACGGGTCAGGACACGTCGGCAGGTCAATGGTACCAGTCGCAGACGGAACCCTCCACACACTTCCGAGTTCTGATGGGATCGGGTGTGTTTGAAGGAGGCATGGCCGTAGCACCCAGCTCTCCCCCGGCCCCCAGGCACCGGCAGGGTGCTGGAGGTCGGGGGCGGGCAGCCCCGGCCCGCAACGTCGTTGCGGGCTGTGTAACGCGGGGCCGCCCGGGCAGCTCAGTCCCTGCCCGCCGGGGTGTGCGGTGGAGGTATGGAGGCGGGCAGGGTGGCTTGCCGAGTCTGTGGGCAGGAGGTTGACCGGCTGGCAAAGGACCCCAGCTGCCGCTGCATTTGCATGGCATTACGACGTGATATCGGTAACCCTCCAAGCTGCAGCAGCCGCCCCTAACATAGCTCCAATGCTGCTCCAGGGAGCATGCAGCTGAAGCGCCGCCTCGCGAGCTGCTGCTTCCTGCTGTTGCCAGGCCCAAACCTGACGGTCCCCACAGGAGCCCCCTGTGCCCCGCCACGGGCCCCCGTTCTCCCCCGCCACGGGCCACACCTCGGCGTACAGGTCCTCCAGGTCACCGCCGCTGATGTCCTCCTCCAGGAACTTGGCGAAGTGCTTGGTGTACTTCTCCGGCTCCTCCTCCTCCATCTCCTCCATGTACTCAGCGACGTGGCCGCCGAAGATGTACTTCTTCATCACCTCGGCGTCCAGCTTCTTGCCGCTGCGGTCGTAGCCCACGAAGCGCTTCTCGTTGTGGGGGATGTCCAGGCCACCGTCCAGGGCGCCCTGCAGAAGCGATGTGCGGGCAAAATTGCAGCCCGTGAGTGCCCAGGCTACTTTCGAAAAAGCGAATAGTCCAACCAACCTCAATTGGCTAATCGCTGCGCAGCAGCGGGGCTCGCGCGGAAGCGGCCGCCGCCGAGTAAAGATTTGCGAAACGTGCCATTGTCCAGATACAAGCTTGTGAAAAGACTTGTCATTTACGGTAAATTCCGCATTGCAATCCTGGACGCTCACCTTCAGGCAGGCGAACACCTTGGAGCCGGTCGAAGTGCGCTTCAGGCCGGTGTCCAGCAGGCAGTAGAAGGGGCGGGGGCCGTCGTCAACAGGCTCCACGTTGTAGTCCTCGCCATCGGGCTCCTCCTGGCCGGGGTAGTGCTTGTCCAGGCCGAACTTGGTCAGAATGCGGCGGGCAACCAGCAGGCCCACGCAGTAGCAAGACGAGTAGTTCGTCAGGCCGCACTTGAGGCCATACTCAGGCAGCTCGTGAGCGTAGGCGGAAGCCTCCACGATGTCGCCCTTGATGGTGGAGCGGACAATCTGGCAGGTCACATCGCGGTTGCTGAAGCGCACCACCAGACGGTACTTGGGGGTGTTGTACTTGTTCTTGTCCTGCTTCACCAGGCGAAGGCGAGCGCGGTAGTCGGTCTTGCCCGACCGCCTCCGGCGGTACTTGACCTGGAAGCGGCTGAAGTAAGCCGAAGTCTTAACGACCTTGACGTAACCCATTGTTGCGAGTCTCCGGAAAGAGGTACCGGGGAAAGGAAAGAAGCAGGCGCCGCGCGTCGCTTTGGAAGCAAAATTACTGCCGTACGTCGGCGCCGAGACCAACGTCTTTCTCGAACCAAATCAACATATTTCAATAGGTCATCTTGCAACATGTATGTCCCTATGGATATAAGTGGGCGATTGAGGCTGTGCGAAGAAGGTGAACCGTCGTGCGGCAGCGGGGACTCCCCAGCGCCCCGGGTGGCATGGCTATGCGCAAGCCTTCACCCCCTCCTAGCCCTTGCCACACTCTCCCATGCGCCATGCCGCGAACCAGCCTTGGGCCCTTGGCACGAGCATTCAATGACCCACCAGCTTGCATTATTACAATGCATGTTGCAGTGTCAAACCGTGGCACACGCTTACGCCTTGCCACGGACTGCCCACGCACAACGCCCGCAAAGCAGCTTGGTACCAGCAGCCACAAGCTAGCAGTGTTACAATGGGTGTTGCAAACTTGCAATGTCACACGCTTACACGCTATACCAGCATGTCAGGACATTCATGCCGTACGGTGTGTGGTGAACCCTCGCCTAGCTGAATCAGTCTTCGATCATGGTTTGCGTCTGCACCAGGGGAGACTCTCCCCTGGTCTGCACTGCGCCAGAAGCGAACCTAGTGAGCAGTCCCCATGCTAATCTTCAGCAACAGCGCCGCACACGCTCTAGCCAGCCCACACAGTTGTATGCCACCGTATGCACAATCCCGTTGCTGCCCTTCATCCCCATCGGCTGTGCTCAAGGGTCCTCGCACGGCTTTCACCGCGCAGCCGCCTTCTCGCCATGCTCATGACACTGCAACACCCTCTTCCGCAACTGCTCATGCTCATCGCGCCTTTACTTCTGCTGCTGCTGCTGCTGCTGCGCCACCAGGAAGGACCGGATCGCCGCCACAGTCGTCTTGCTGGTGGGAATGATGTGCCCCGACCCGTGCCGTACGGTGCGCCGCATGCCGCCCGCCGCACAGAACGCGCCCTCAAGCTCCTCGCTGTCACGTGGCCCCACCTGCCGGTCGGCCCCAGGGGAGCTGCCGTACACGTGCAGGGAGGGAAGGCGGACTGGCCCATGGGTCGTCAGCAGCGACTGCATCTTGGGGCAGGGCGGGTAGAAGCCGCATGCGAGGATGGCGAATCGAAGGGGGTTGGATTGATCGTCCGTGCCACCGCTGCTGCTGCTGCCGTGAGGAGCCACAGCACCGGCGCTAGCGCTGCCGGCACTAGCTGCTGCCTCATGCTGCTCCTGCTGCTGAACTGCACACAACGCCGCCGCGACGCAGGCGCCCTGGGTAGCAGGTAGCACGGGCACCGGGCAGGGGCACGAGGGCAGGTTTGCAAGCCGAACAAGAGACATATCAACAGCTCCAGCAAGACCAGGTTTTGCTCAAATACGGCTCGGACTTGGATTCTAGATCAGTTCAAACTGGGCTCAGACTAGGCTCCAGCAAAGCAAGCTCATGGAGGCAGGGGGTGCCGCGCGACGCGAGCGCAGTGGCCATGGAAGCATGGGATGGCGGGTGGGGTGCAACGGGGGGATGCAGCTGCAGAGGCGTGCAGCCTCCTAGCAATACGTAACTGCGCTTGCCTGGTGCAGTCGCAAGGCAGTCCGGTAGGAGCGCATGGTAGTCGCAAGGTGCCTACACTCTAGTACCTGCCGTACTTAGGTTGTTCCTGCCCCTACTGTACCTGCCACCATGGCACACACATCCACGCACGCTGTGGTGGCTTTATGACTGCTAGCCGTGTCATGTGCTCTTGAGCACGTGCCAGGGGTGCACCATGCACCATGCACCCCGCTGCTGGCACCTTACCTGGGAGCAGCCCAGCACACCGTCAAAAAGGCCCAGTTCCCTGAGTGCCGCTGGCGCATCAACCCGTGCCGCTGCCGCACACACGAGCTACACACACGGAGCCGACGACGGACATGTCAACTCCTCCAAGACCGGGTTCCGTTCTACAACGTCACGGCTTTGGTATTAGGCTGGTACATAAACAGCAGCAGCACCACCACCGCTCACCTGGGAGAAGCCCAGCACGCCGTCGAAGGGGCCCAGGTCCAGCAGCGCCCGCCGCAGCGCCTCCAGCGACTCTCCCCACCCCTCCGTCTGCCGCGTGTACTGCATCTCGTCAACGTACTCGGGCGCCGGCAGTACGGCATCCGTACTGCCGTACTCCTGCGCACCTGCGTTCGCCCCGTACAGCTCCGGCGGCAGCAACCAGGCGCGCTTGGCACCCGCCAGCCGCCGCTGCTGCCGGACCTCCTCGCCTCCTTCCCCTGCTCCTGCTGCATCGTCCTGTTTGCTTTCCTCCTCCTCGTCGCCGTCGGCCTGCTCGCCCTGCTCACTTCTCGTGCCGTTCAGCCCGGACACTGTGCTATCCAGCGCACCGGCGACGCCCTCTCCTGAGCCCTCATCCACCCCTCCGCTGCCCTCACCCTGAGGCAGCTGCCCCGGACCCGCGTCCTGTTCCGCTTCACCATTCGTACGGCTTGGCTCCTTTGCAAAGTACGGCAGCACGTGCGGCCCGTCCACGAACACAAAGTCCGCCAGGTCGCGAAGGCGCTTGCGCAGGGCGCACGTGCGGCCCTGCAGTGCAAGCGCGCGTGAAGCGTACGCAAAGAAACCGTGTTAAGGCGTCAAAGAGCCATAGAACACAGGTATACGCCGTAAGAAAAGGCACGGTACGGCGGGCGCGCACGGGGCGTTGGTCGGCAATGTGGTATGTCAACTCAGGATCGCCTCCTAGCAGTGCGCAGGTGAGGCCCTATCACGGTAGCAGCAGCAGACGTACAGTGTGAGAGAGCGCACACGGCGCTGTTGTCCAGCATGTGGAACTGCTTCACAAGGCATGAATTGGCAAGCAACACAGGAGTGATAGCTACAGGTACGGCATACCGCGCCCCACCTGGAACTGCTTCGCGGTCTGCCGGAATCCATGGAGGCACAGTATTCGCAGCTTGCGAGGCCCACCAGCCTCCACGATGCAGGGCCCGGCACCGCCGCTGGCACCTGCTTTTGCCCCTCCGCATTGCGCCGCGCAGCTACCACCCGGCGCGGTGGACGGCGGCCTTCCCCCAGCCCTCAGCTCCTGCTGACCGTGCATCGGCTCCTGCGGCTGCTGCTGTGTTCGCTGTTGTATCCCTGGCTCCTGCTCGCCAACGCCCTCGCATCTGCTGCTGCCCGGCGTCCCTCCGTTGCTGTCTTGCTGATGCTGCCGGCACAGCTCACACAGAAGGCCCTGTTGTATGTGCTGGTCTTTCCCGTGCGCGCGGCACGTGTCGCACACGAGCAGCAGCAGGCGGCAGCGGCTGCAGGCATCACCGAAGGGAGGTCAGTGGGGAACCAAGTGTATGCATCCGTGCACCGTTGACACCTCTGCCCACCTATACCTCAGCCGCTTGCCATCGTCGTAATCTCACAACGTGCCGCACAGCTGTCCCCTGTCCCCACATACATGCAGCACTACCGTCCAGGTGGTGTGGCCAAACAACCATTGCTGGTCCCCACCTGCACCTCAGCCGCTCCCCGTAGTCGTCCCACGGCGTGCCGCACAACAGGCAGCTGCCCACCACGGCCTGTTGGGGGGCCACTGCGTCGGGACCCACGGCTATGCGGTCGTCGTACCTGGAGGGCAACCCCAAGGGGAGCGACAGTGAGAGGGTGTATGGGCAGCAGGAGTATCAGGAGTAGGAGGAGTAGGAGGGGAACCCCAAGGGCAGGGGAGGTATGCCGGTAGGTGCAGTACGCCAGCCGGCGCAGATCTTCGGCAACTCCCATAGACGTGAAGTGTAAGGAGGTAAGATTCTCTGCATACTGATGCGCCTACATGGCACTGAATGTTACTGTTGCTTACATGAAGTTCTTGCCTCGGAAGAAGCCGCCGTCTGGGAAGGCTTCAAGGTAGCGCTGTATGCCGCCTGCGGCGAGCGAGGCACGTGTGCTTTGGCGCGTGCGTCAGTGAACCCAAACATCGATGAGTAGGGCAATGGTGCGGAACAGCCACACAACACGTGTGCGTCCGGCGCGTGACGTTGGCTGCACAGCAAGCATAAAAAGGTTCAACACAAGTTGCCTCGCCACTCGCAGACCACTTGGGGCCCGTGGTTCCTGCTGCCTGCCACAGCCTAGCCACGTGCTGCTCACCTTGCAGCTAGTGCACACTGCACGTTGCTGATTTTTTACTCATAAGCTGTTCTGAGTCTCGTCTCAAGTACGACAGCTGCGCACTGCTTCCATACGTTGTGGATTTAATTTAAACGGTTCACTGCTGACCTTGCAGCTGGTGCACAGAATGCATTCATGTTGCTGGATAATTAATCATCAATTGCTTTGATTGCCTCAACTACGGCTGCCGCGCACCCCTTACCTTGCAGTTGGTACACGTTGCTGAACGCCGGCCCCATCTCGCGCAGGTACGCGCTGGCGCGCTCGCACCGCACGCCGCCCGTGCAGTACATCAGTACAGTACGACCGGCCAACTTGTCGTACGCGTGCTCGTCCAGCCAGGCGGGGAGGTCAGAGAAGCAGCGGGTGCGAGGGTCCAGCGTCGGGACGGAGGGGGACTGCGGGCAAGGGGAGGACATGGGGAGCAGGGAGCATTGCATAGGACGAGGTAAACGGGGGTTGGGGGATACAGTGTGCAGCTCTTGTACAGCCTTCTTACTCATTGGGCCTGCGTGGCTGGGAGCTTGGACGCAGCAGCTGGGCGCATGCGCTCAGGTAGGAATGCCAAGCCATGAGCTGCCGGTACCATCATCTACCATGGCTCGTACCAGTCACCCATCCTCTTGCTGAATATGGCCTGTTGCCATGGTTCCCTGATGCCCTGCACAGTGTACTCACGTTATACCCCTGCCTCCTATGGCATACTCGTCCCCTTGATAACGCACATACAACGTCCATACCTACCAAACTGGTACCAATCCCCTGTGCCCTATAGCACCACCCTTAAAAATGAACCTGCACCACATGTTCTTGGTCTGAGAGCACGCCACCTGCTCACCACGCCAAAGTGCCCTATTCGCGTCTCGTACAGGTTCCTGGCGTCCAGCAGCACCACCCCGGAACCGTCCCCTCCATCGCCCGCAGCATCAGCAACACCAGCAGCAGCTGCCGCCGCTGCCCCCGAGTCCTGTGCCCCCACTGCCGCTGCCTGGTCCGCGGCACGCTGCAGCATGTCGTGGAACTTCTGCGGCGTGAGGTGGGGCGCCGTGTGCGCCCGGGGGTCGGCCCGGTGGCGAGCCAGAGGGCCCAGCGTCACCAGCTCCTGTGCCAGACAGGGCATCATTAGACAGTGCGAAGCGCATACTTAGAGACGATACAGATGAGGTGTGGAGGAACAGGGCGATGTACCGGCAGCCTGGCTTTCGATGCACGTCTTTGGGTTGGCATACGCCAAGGAAACGTGCTCTGTGCTCGGCGTGCAGCTCCGCTCTCACCCAGCTTATTTGGCATCTCGACCCGCACACCCCCTTGGCTTCCCCAGGCTTCACACGGTCTCTTTGCCGTCCTCGCGCACCCACCTCGCACAGCCGCACGCTGAGGCCGTCCATCTTGGTCTCGCGCTGCGTCACCTCGTTCCGCGCGCCGCCGCTGACCTGAAGCACACACATCAACCGGCGCCACTTAGGAATGCCCAGCCATGAGCTGCCGGTACCATCATCTACGAGGGTTGATGTGTGGCTAGAAGGCCCCTCGAGGGCAGCACCGTCCGGCTCATGCAGCAAAGCTGCCTTGCTCTTCCTACTCATCTTACACGTCCTACTCTTCCTCGTCTCAGGGTACCTGCCCAGCCCCGCATGCATCTCCAGGCACCCCTCTCCCAGCGGTCGCACCTGCAGCTTGAAGTCAATGTCGGAGCCGCACAGCAGCGGGTGTGCAATGACGGCATCCATGTGGGCGCGGAGGCCCTGCAGCGGCCCGCCTAGCTGCGGCGCCAGGGAAGCCACGGGTAGGAAGGAGTGGGGAGACACGCTATGGGGGCTCAGGAGTTGCGGTGCCGGTAGTGGTGGTGATGGTGGTGGTGGACCCGGGGAGTGGTGGTTCCCCTGGGTGGAACAGTCAACTCCCATGCACGGTAGCCCGAAAGTGAAGCACTCGGAGCCTCCTAGTATACATGGCGTGGGACCCATGATGAGAGGCACGGATGCAGCGGTACCTCGCGGTACCTCGCACCATGCATTAAATCCGCTGGTGTCGCTGTGTCGTTCTGCAGCTAGGCGGAGGACGGGCCTGCGGCGGTATGTCATGTCGTACCACTCCGCCTCTTTGGGTGTCCCACTTCCCGTTCGCTCCAATTGCTATACTCAGCTCCATGCTGATGCTAACCCCAGACAACTGGGATTTGCCTTAGCAAATGCCACCGTACTGATCTGCCTGGTGCAGAGTGCAGGGCTCTCCCTTGGCTCCTCACCGTCACGTTGACCCCGTCTTTCGCGACCCGGACTCGGCCCCGCAGGCTGTGCTCCAAGCAAAGTTTCTCGTAGAACTCTGCAACGACCTGCTGCTCTATGTCGAGGTCGACGTACTTGTAGTAAAGGAGGATGCCCTGAGGCGCGTCAGCCACCGCGGCCATGACTACACCTTAAAGTGGTTGAATCTACAGGTTAAGGGCTTGCCACCATCGCGCGTTACAATCCCTGGCACAGTCCTATGTACCGTGCATCGATATGCGCCCAAGTTGATGTGCCACCGCGACAAGATGATATGGGCTACAGACAGTCAGTCATAAATAACAACAATTAGGAATACCAGCGACCTAGTTTCGCGACGGGCACAACACCCAAGCTGAGAGGCAAAGCCGCCTGGCAACTGACAACCGCCTGCGCAGGTGCATGGGCGTATCAGGTGCGTTTAGCACGATCCTGCAACAAATTGCTCCTGCCCAAACACTCACGCCGGTTTTCCTTACATCAGGATGCAAGAGCTGCATAAAATGACCACGGCTACCAACATGCAACAACAGTCCCACGGAGCCCATCCTCAAGCCACTGAGGCTTCACCAAGCTGCACCTTGATTCTCCCCTGGTTCTGTATAACAAACGCAGGGTTTGCAACATCCGAGTAATCGTACCGTGTTCATATTTATGCCTCCAACTCAATGTGCACAGAAGGTCATTACTTGCCTGCATACCATCCTGCCGCACTAAGCGTCTACCAGCCTACTGTGCAAGCGGCCGTACCAGCTCGAACGCGCCTGTCACCGCCTAACCTAAGGTGTTCCCGTATTGTGCCAATGCTCGGCATCCATAACGCCAAGACAACCCTATAAATTGATCAGTCCAAGGCTTATGCAGCGCGGCTGCGTGACCATGCGGCGGTGTTGGGGCTCCGGGTTCCAGGCTTGCGCCAACCCCGCCTGGGCGCCGCCTTCGGTGGGTGATAAACCATTCTAGGATGCATGCGGACGTCATGAAAGCAGAGGCCAACCACATTGCCATGAGCTACGTCATCACCACCCTACAGCGACAGCCCTGTTTACCCGCGACGCCTCCACATGCTGCTCCGCCCCACCACAGGCCCCAGCCCGCTGCCCCAGTCATTCAACACACCTTGCCACCCCACTACTATTTTGACCTCAATAGTCATGACGGTCTGGCACGAACCCAATAGGTCAGCTGCACCTGCCGAGGCCCCTCGGGCCCCCAAGCCAGAACCGGTTCCTCGCGTTTTACACATACCCCCAAGCCTAACCCAAGCCCAGACACGTGCTCTTCCGCTCCGCTCTTTGCTCGCCGTGCTCACGACTGGCCCGCCAATCTCCGGCTAGCCGCCCTCGCCGCCGCCCGCCCCTTCCCCATGCACTTCTCGAGGTGCGGCGCAAAGCTGCCCGCCTGCACCTGCCGCCCACAGTTGCGACACGTGACCACGTCCGTTGCCTTGGCAGGATGGCTGTTGCCAAAGACGTCCACGGGGCCTCTGGTGCCCGGCTTTGGAGGGAGGCCCACCGGCTGAGGCTGAGGCTGGGAGGCGGTAGGGGAGGCCTCCGGGCAAGTTGTGGGTGCAGGAGGGGGCGCGGGTTGGTACAGCGGGGGTGGTAGTGTACCCGTGCAGGCCTCCCGGTGCACCTCCTGCGCCACGTCCAGGATGTGCTCGTCTAGCAGGTCGCTGAATGCTGCTACTGTTTGGTACGCGATGGAGCCTTCGTCCTCGAGAAGGGACTGCAGCTGGTGTAGTGCGGCGAGGCGGCGGCGGTGATGCGGGTTGGCTTCTCCGCTGGGGCCGGGGGCGGAGGCGGGACGAGGCCCTGGGCCAGCGTTTGGGTTCTGCTGCTGCTGCGCGTTGTTCTGCTGCTGCTGCTGTGCCGCCGCCCCCTGGCGAGTGCTCATCAAGCACCTATGAGATCACTAAGTTGTAACTACCGGCGCTTTGTGGCGCGGAGGCATGGCGGCAAGAGCTTAGCGGGGAAGCCAGGGGCGCAAAAGGCTCAAGTTGCTTGTATGGCTACTTTTATATTACTGCCAAAGGTGTGGGGCCATTACTATCGGCGAAAGAGAACCACGCTGCTCGGTCTCGGCGCTCTGCATCCATGCTGGGGCGAAATGTACTTGCTTCGCAGCTTGCTGTCAGGGTGCAATCGTAAGCTATCTTCACATTTTTTCACAAAAGAAGACTCTACATTATAGTTGTGCGAAGGTGACAAAGTCTCACTTACTACCTGCCCGATACAGCATGGCCCAGCGCGACTCGCCGTTCAGCAGGTCATTTGGAGGCAGCTTTGTCCAAGGATCACGACCTGCTTTAAAGTCCCTGAGTCTGCCTCCGCTTATAGTGGATTGCAGCGCCTACCACTCAGCCACCCCGGCATCTCCGGCTACCCCCTCCAGCCCCACTCCAACCTCGATGCCATGCCGCACAGTGCGCGCTGGAGATATTGGGTTCCTCGCGCATGATGCCGTTCAAGAGGGCGTCAACAGGTGCTGCGTCCGATGGTCGGGGGGTGGCTGTTCCACGGTTGCCGCAAGCGCGAAACGCGCATACCACCGGCATGGGAGACGTGAATGTAGCATTATGTCATACTGATACATCAGCAGCCGTACCTGCGCTCCATGCAGTTTCTCTCCGTTGCACCTTTGCCCGTGCACTGTTCCCTGATTGATCCCGCTCGCCCCTACCTGGTTACCATCCTAACCCACCTGCTTCCCTTCCGTTCACCAGGCGGCACCATATCAAGACCTACCCTGAGGTCGGCATCTCCGCTGCAAATTACAAGCGGCATAACATGTTTACGCGGCTTCCGGGCGTCACCATGAATGAGAAGAGGTGGGCGGGACAAGGTGGATTTACCGGTAGCCGCCAATGCACCCCACTTGGACCCCCCGGCCTCAACACCTCGCAGCACAGCGCCTCAGCTCTTTTGCCAATTATCAAGCACCCTTCCATGCTTTTGTAGTGATGCTAACTGTCTTGCTTGCCATGTGTGCTTTGCTCCTGTAGCTTCTCCTCCTTCGCTCACACCGCCAGCAATGTGCAGGCGTCAATGCAGCAGCAGCTGTCCCCCCTGCGCAGCGGCTCACCCCGGCGCATGTACCCGCCGTCGCGTTGATTGGCTGAATGAGGACATCATGTTGCGCATCCAGCAATTTATGGGCTGGCCTCCCACGTGATAACGTAATTTCATGTCTGTGGGCTGATGCTGTTGTCGTATTACCGTTCAGCATGGTGGCGAGTCGAGCAGGGCGAAGTATCAGTAGGTAGATCTAGGGTTCAGTGTAGGCAAAAGTAGGTTACTTGGAGGTGCAGGTTGGAGTGTAGTGCAGTGCGAGCAGAATTTTAGCGATTTTAGAGACGCCGCTGGACATGCCAACACCTCCGTCAAGACCAAGTTCCGCACTACCACGTCACGACTGTGTTTTTAGCAGGGTTAATTTTAGCGAGTAGGTCACCGGTGCAGCAGAAAAGGTTTCGTTTTGGCACTTGCTGCACTTGGTAATTGATATGGGAGCTATTATCCCAAGGACATGCACGATATTACCTTATGTGCTGAAAATCATACTTCAAAGTCTGAGTCGTAGCACTACCGCCACCGCAAGGTGGAGGATGTGTTCTGGTGTGCGTGGTGGTTCCGGAGTGCGAGTTGTTCACCAGCATTCATCTGTGAGCACTGGCTGAGTTCATCCCTGTGCGTGCGTAGTGAAGTACTCAGAAGCTCCCGTGTTAGGCCGGCTAGAAGTGTAGTCAGGGCCAGCTGTTGCTGGTTGGAGCGATGTTTTTAGGCAGGCAGGTAGTCACAGGTAGTTAGTGTTGTGTCCGGCGAATGCTTGCTGGACCATCTGCATGGAGTGCACCGTATGGTGCAAGTTGATGAGTTGCATGTTGTTGCATAGCCACATGCGAACCGGTAGTATGATGCGGTGCGGGGCAAAACCACGTGCATGGGATGGCTATGCAGGCTGTGCTCTGCGAAGTTGCTTGGGTGGCGAACTGGCATCAGCTGGCATCGAGCTGCCGAGGTGTTGACGCTGCGTCGTACCAAGTTATTTGAAAGGGCCGGATCCCAACTGCCATAAGGCATGCCGCATGCAGCAGAAGGCCTTCTGGCATGCAGTGACTGTGTAAGGCCGATGTGACAGTCCTGCTGTCCTGTGCCTCGCGTGCTTTGCTCGAACTTCCTGTCCCCAGCAACCTCCGTACGTGGCGAAGCAGCGATCCGGACACCGTTATACAACGCCAAGCGGCCATGACGAATGCATGCTGCCTGTCCAGCAGCACACCGCGCCTGCAGTCAAAGCATCAACACACTCCTGCATCCATGTCAGCTACCGTGAACTTTGCAGCGCGCGGAGGTGCACTGCTGGGCACCACATGCGTCAAGAGCCGAGGCCCCCAGCGCGCCAGCGGACACCCCTGGGCAGCCCTGGCGTCCACGGATAATGGCAGGTCACCTGTGGTATGCCCGCCGCGCCGTGGCGTGCGATGACCTATAGGGGTCACGGGCATCTGATTGGGCCTGTACGGACATCCGAAATCTAGCACCAAAAGTGCACACCCAGCACCTGTCAACAGCGCCAAGCAATCGTGGTGTGTCATTCTCGGGACCTTCTCAACGCCTAAACAAAGCCGAGGAGCACCAGCGTGTCTCCAAAGCACCAGCCAGGGAAGCAGCTTCCCATGCACCAGCGACGCCATTCGTACGCAATCAGCCCTGCTGTGGCTCGTCACAGCCCCGTGCATCTCGCCAGCGCCTTTGCATGCATCCATTACTGAGGCCAAATCTGCCTGACCGCCATTTCTCGTCCTTCTGGCCCCTTTGGCTCTCCGACGCGCCCAACTGGGGGGCTTGTACTGCCAGCGCCACCGCATGACTGCTCCAGCCTAGCAGCCCTCCCATGCATTCCAGCCCACGCGATACACACATCCTCTCAGTCATGCAGACACCTCGCAACAGCCCGCTTTGTCCTGTCGCTGGCGCCGTTGGGACTCTACTGCCCGCTCAATAACTCCCAGCATGCCCCCCCCAACCCACACGCGCAAGCACACCTCAAAGCAGCTTGGCGAGGAACCGCTGCACCTCGGCCACGTCCCCCTTCTCTGCGCTGATGCTGGCCGCGCTAATGGGGCTCCGCAGGGCCCCCAGCGCCAGCGCCTTGTCCGCCTTCCCCAGCGCCAGCGTCACCGCTGCCTTGCTGGCAGCGTCCCCGCCCAGCGCCAGCCGCGTTTTACGCATGGCGTCCAGCTGCTTCTCGATCGTGCGCCTGCAGAACTCCACCGAGTGTGCCTGAGTCTCCAGGTCCGACTTGTTGCAGGCGATGAGCACCGGCACGCGGCGCCGGGACACCGTGGGGTGCGTCAGCACCTCAAACAGGTCCTCCGCGGCCTCCGTCTTGTGGGGCGTGATGTCCGCAGCATCGATCACCAGCACCACGGCCGCGGCATCCTTCAGGCACTGCTCCATCTTTGACCGCAGGCGGGGGTGGCCCGGCAGGTCGAGCAGCTTGACGGAGCCCAGGACGCGGTCCTTGTCGTTGCGGACCTGGCACGCGCCCTCGTTCTCCTGCATCGAAGCTACAGTTCCCAGGTGTGTGGTGCCGTCCTTCAGGCGGTAGAACAGCGTGGTCTTGCCGGCGTTGCAGGGGCCCAGCAGCAGCACCGTGCTGCCCCGCTTGCCCCCAGAGGCCAGGCGGATGATCAGGAGCAGCAGGACGGAGGCTACTACCACTGCTAAAGCTATTTGGACTTCTTGTTGACCTAAGAGGGCCTCGATCGACCGCAGCGTGTCCTCCATAGTGATTACGTCGTCAAATGGATCTGGAACCAGGTCGGGTAAAACAGGGCTTCGAGCGGCGAAATGTAATCAAGAAATAGTATGACATAGGCTGTATATTGGATTGCCATCAAGGATGTGGGTCAGCTGCAGTTTCACATTGACGCATCGGGTTTCGGCGTTGGCAGAGTGGACTCTATGGTCTACGCTAACGCGAAGAGTTCATATTGTAGTACTACTGGCGCTTACAAAACAAGTATATGCTTGCAAAGCTGTCAGGGGCTGCGACAGCATTAAGCATTTGCCTTTCTAGCGCAGTGCCAGCCGACTCAAACGCATACATCCCACAGTTAGACGTAGCCCATCGGTCTAAGTAGATGGATGCTGAGGAGGGCGCGGAGGCCCAGCAGCAGGGCGGGCAGGAGCAGGCCCTAGCTGGCGAGGAAGGCGTCTTCAACGCGCTCCTCCAGGCAATGAACGAGGAGGACGAAGGCGAAGACGAGGAGGAGGATGAAGAAGATGAAATGGAGCATGGAGAAGCGGACGCGGAGAGCGGCCCGGAGGAGCCGGAGGAGACGGCGTCGGACCCCATCCTGGACATGGGCGTGAAGCAGTACGGCTGCGAGCACTACCGCAGGCGCGCCATGATAGTGGCGCCCTGCTGCGACAAGCCCTTCTGGTGCCGGCATTGCCACAACATGCAGGTGCGCCTTGCGGCAGCCTGGGCTGGGTAGCGCTGGAGGGGGACTGGCGGAGCCGCCACATGCACCCGATCACCTGCTGCACGATGCGCGTTTGGCTCGCGCACGCTGGTGCAGGCTAGGGGCTCCCCCGTCTCCACCACCTCACTGCTTACATTGCATCCAAATCATTCCGCTATTTTTGCTGTTGCTGCCCCCAGGCAAACGACAACGAGGTGGACCCCAAGAAGCGCCACGTGCTGGACCGCAAGGCCGTGCGGGAGGTGGTGTGCGGCCTGTGTGGGCTGCGCCAGCTCAAGGCCCGGTCCTGCGCCGGCTGCGGTGTGGCGTTCGGGCGCTACTGCTGCCTCCTGTGCTCCTTCTTCGACGACGACCTCTCCAAAGAGTGCTTCCACTGCACGTAAGGCCTGTACTCACGGCGGCATTCCTGCCGTGTCATGTGGCCGTACGGCAGACGTTGACTGCTGTCGTTTTGCTGCTGGCACTTGGCGCGCACATCCCGCGCCGCAACCCAACAGCGCAGTGAGGGCCGGCGTTTGCTGCCATTGGGCCCCACTTGGCTGTGCGGGCGCGGCGCACCGGGCACGGCATCGTGACCAGGGGAGGTCTCCATGATCGTGACTGCGGTTAGCAATTGAGGACGGGGACAGGCAGCTGGTGGTGTTGCCCCGCTGAGAGGCCAGGAGCATGGCCGCAGCGCTTACCCACTCTCGTCTGACTCCGGCGCGTGCCCGTCTCCCGCAGGGACTGCGGGATATGCCGCGTGGGCGGGCGGCAGAACTTCTTCCACTGTCGCACCTGCAACTGCTGCTACGCGCTGTCACTGCGCGACTCGCACGTGTGCATCGAGGTGCGTGCATGGGAAGGGGCAGGGGGGTAGGCGGTCGGAAGGCAGACCCCCGGGAGGGGGATGGGAAGGGAGTGACGCTGTCCCTGCGGTTCTGGCACGTGTGCATGAAGGTGCGCACGTGGAGGGCGGGCAACAGAGTACCAGTAACTCAAGATAGTAGTGGTGGGTATTAGGGGAAAGGGAGGGCAGGCGCGACTTGTAAATGTGTATGACGATGCGCACCGTGGAGGGTCTGCCGGCGCTGGGGCCATGCACCTGTATTGGGACCGGCCTTGGCTGCGGGGACGGGTACAACAAGCATGCAGGGTACTGCAATGCTCTGTGTTCGGAATGCAAAGCGCGCGGTCAGGTCAAGGTGTGCCGCCGCTGATGCCGCTGATGCCTGCAGCACGGCTTATGGTTTCAGAGCCACGGCATCCGTGACTGTTTGCCGAGCCACGAGATTCCCGGTCGTTTCCCCTTGCCCGCAGAACTCCATGCACCACAACTGCCCCGTGTGCTGCGGTGGGTCGCTGGGTTGCTGCTGTGTGGTCGGGACCGTCGTTGGCGTGTGGGGCTTTAGCAGTTGCGTAACGGATAAAGTAGGAGCCCCTCACCCAGGCCCACCTCATCGCTTTGGGGACTTTGATGCCATGGTACGGCAGTGGTCCACCATCCGCCGCATGGAACGGCCGCCTGTACATGCTGGCCATGGCGTTACTGTCCGCACACGCCCTCCAGTGCATTCCTGGTTTGCGTCCTATAAATTGTGCCACGCACGCGCTTCGCGGTCTCCTCCCTCTAGAGTACCTGTTCCACTCCACCAGGGAGCACTCCGGCCTTCACTGTTGTGCTGTGGCCACTTGAGCCCGCTGGTGATGACCATGCCTCCTCGCACCCCTACCCCCAGAGTACCTGTTTGACTCCATCAAGCCCATCAACATCATGCCCTGCGGGCACACCATCCACCAGGTGCGTCAGCAGCACATCGCCAAGCACTTCCCACGCACTAGGTGCGGCAGCAGCACGCACCCATGCTCGTCGCATCCACCAGGTGCGCCAGCAGCACACCGCCATGCACTTCCCATCACCCTTTCCCGTCACCGCCAATCGCCAACTGCTGCACCCTTAGGCCCCTGACGTCGTTTGGTGCCTTGCCCGCCCAGCTAGTACACCCTTGGGAGTAACACGACCTGTGACAGCAAGCTTAACAGCCCTGGAACTGCCATGGTATTGCCCCCCTGACCGGCCCGGCTTCTGGTGCACAGGAGTGCCTCCGCTCGCTGGCCGAGCACTCGACGTACACGTGCCCCGTGTGCATGAAGAGCATCATGAGCAACCAGGCCATGGAGCGCGTGTGGGACAGCCTGGACCAGGCCGTGCAGGTGGGCCGGGTGTGTATTAAGGGGTGTGGGGTGTGTACAAGGGGCATGAGAGCACCATGAGCAACCAGGCCATGGAGCGCGTGTGGGTCAGCCTGGACCAGGCCGTGCAGGTGGGCCGGGTGTGTATTACGGGTTGTGGGGTGTGTACAAGAGGCATGAGAGCATCATGAGCAACCAGGCCGTGGGGAGCGTGTGGGACAGCTTGGGCCAGGCCGTGCAGGTGGGTCGGGTGTGCATCAAGGGGTGTGGAGCGTGTACTAAGGTGCATGGAGCGCATCATGAACAACCGAGCCACGAGCGCTAAGTGTGAGACTGTCGTGCGGACCAGGCCGTGCAGGTGCCTTACTTATTGTACCGTGCTGTGAGTATGCTCGGTTTTTTATCTCCCGACAATCATTTGGGCACCGCATGCAATATGCTTCGCAAAACCCCCTTGCTGCCCCAGGCTACGCCCATGCCCAACGAGTACTCCAACGTGCGGGTGCCCATCCTGTGCAACGACTGCTCCCAGCGCGCCACCGCGCCATTCCACGTGCTGGGCCACAAGTGCCCCGGCTGCGGCAGCTACAACACCCGGCGGACGTGAGGGGGACGTTTGGGGGCTGGGATTGGGGGCGCCGGCGGTGGGGTTTCACGTGCCCCGGTTGCGGCAGCTACAACACCCGGCGGACGTGAGGGGGACGTTCGGGGGCTGGGATTGGGGGCGCCGGCGGTGAAGTTTCACGTGCCCCGGCTGCGGCAGCTACAACACCCGGCGGACGTGAGGGGACGTTTGGGGCTGGGATTGGGGGCGCCGGCGGTGGGGTTTCACGTGCCCCGGCTGCGGCAGCTACAACACCCGGCGGACGTGAGGGGGACGTTTGGGGGCTGGGATTGGGGGCGCCGGCGTTGGGGTATTTCACGTGCCCCGGCTGCGGCAGCTACAACACCCGGCGGACGTGAGGGGGACGTTTGGGGGCTGGGATTGGGGGCGCCGGCGGTGGGGTTTCACGTGCCCCGGCTGCGGCAGCTACAACACCCGGCGGACGTGAGGGGGACGTTTGGGGTCCAGGGCTGCGGCAGCTCAGCACTGCAGGACGTGGGGAGGCTTAGCGGGCCAGGGCTGCGGACGCTGCAACACCCGGCAGGCGTGAGGGGGCGTTTGGCGGGTGTTTGGGGCCGCTGCCGAGGAGGGTTGCGGCGGTGGGGTTTCAGGTGCACCGGCTGCGGCAACTGCATCACCCGGCGGACGCAAGGAAGCTTAGAGGGAGGACGCGGGGGCGAGGTGGCGCGTCTGCGGGTGGAGCTGTCGAGGCGGCGTGAGCGGGGCGAGGACGGGGGCGGCGGCGGCGACGAGGGCGCTGGGAAGGCGGAAGGGGAGCGCGTGGGGGTGCAACGTGCAAGGAGTGCTGGTGGGGGCAGCGCGGCAAGAGGGTAGGTTGAGACTGCGGCTTCATGTGGAGGGGCTGTCGCGGTCTCGATCAGGGGAGATCTCCCCTGGTCTCGATGGACCGGGCTCCTAGAGCCTGCGGGAGCTATGGGCAGCAACAGGCGTGGGATACGGACAGTTGCAGACGTGAGTCTTAGGTAGCTACCGGCGGGGGTCGCGGGCAGCTGGCACTTGTGGGGTTTGCCTGCAGAGCTGCACCGGTGCTTGCAGACACTGCAAAAGGCTTGCAGGGCAGGTCCAGATTGAAGGCTGCAGCCGGGAGGGCTTTATGGTGGGGCTGGGACCTGGTGTGGGTGCAACGCCGCCGACACTGTGCTCGAAATGGCTCTGCTTATATCGGGTGTGTGTGGGTGAACTGGCTGCCATGGATTGGATATCGTGGGAACGCTGGTGCGGGGGTCAAGCGTGTCATGTGGGTAAGCTGCTCTGTTATGCATGTGCACTGCACAATTCCAACGTCAATGCGCGGTGAATGCGCGGCAGAATGTGGGCAAGTGTGGTGCTGACACCAGGTGTACATTACGTAGACCAGCAGTTCCGAATGCGGCATGCGCACGGGGCTGCCCGTTCTGCTCATGACCTGTTGTGGAGTGGTGTGAGCGAGCGAAGTGAGCGCAGTGAGTGTGCCTTCACGTGGACACGGGGACAAGGTGGCAGGTCAGGCCTGCATGGGCACATGGCTGCAGTGATAAAGGCATTCCGCCTCCGTGCCAAGCCGTGGTGGGGCACCTACTGGTATGCTGCGGCATGGGTGGTAGCTTTGTGCCAGAAGCTTGGTGGGGAACAAAGTAGAGCACACACATGCACTTCATGCACCTTCATTAAGGAGCCCCTCTGTCGCCAACTGTCGGCTGAGAACCGACCCCGGGTCATGCCCAAATTTGCAGAAAAAGGTAGCGCCTTTTCTCCCCAAACGCAGTGCAACCGTTACAATATACTTCAACCACACGTAATCACAAAAGAACAGACGCGTAGCCCCCCTACAGGCAAAGTTCGCCGCGGCCGAAAGAGCGCCGGCGCGCGAGCCAGTTACTTTCCTTTCGACATTTGCAGGTCTTCTACGTTATGTATCTCTTCATTATCACACTAAGGTCATTTCATTGCCGACGTCGCACTTTCACCAGCGCAACCCCCAACCGCCCAACCCCCAAATTCAACAACACAGACTCCTTCCACGGCCCCCCGACAGGGGGCCGCTTACGCTGCCATGTGTATGGGCGATTTGCCCACCTAAAACGACCCTGGGTCACCGAATTTATAACAAAGTGTCCCGCGCGAAGACGCCCCTGAAGCGCACGCCGGTCAGATCGCCGAATAGCCCATAATTTGTTGGCGTCGTATATGTAAAGTCTGCGAGAGGGTCAGTTTCATCGTGACAAATATTCCCGCGCGACGGTGGTCGCGAAATATCGGACTCTACTCCACCCGTTGGCAATGAGGGCAAACACATTAATCCATAATACCAATAATTTGCCAAACGCCCTGTCTTTATTCCTCCATGTGCGAAGCGCCGAAAGTGCACTGAAAGTCGCGGCGAAAGGGCATGCGCGTTTGCGCGATGAACAAAAGAAGTGGGCCCGGTATTACTGCATCCAGAAACAAGCGCATCTGGCCTAATAAAAATACCCACCCAGTTACCACCCATTGCCTGTGGCGCTTTCTGCCTTGAAACGCGTCGGCGCTCGGGGCCTCCCCTGCATTGTGCCTCCCAACCTGCCCTCAAACCCCTTGGCCCTCAACCTCCGCGCTGCATGATACTCGTCTAGAAGCAGCGCCACTACTAGCCTAGATCGTTTCTAGTCGTGCGTCCAAAAGCGTTACCTGTGTGAACCGTGACTTCAACCTGTGAACGTTTCCCTGAGCATGCATGCTCGCTCTGCATGGCGAAAAACGTGCACATGGTGTTGCACATGGTGTTGCCATGCACGCAGCCGCATGGCGAGTATCTCTAAGCGTGGGTATGTCGTAACTCACGCTCCCACGCTAGTGTTCTATTGTAGTGTTCGCCGTTCGGTCTGGAGTCTCCTTACCGGCTTGTACAGTTACAGCGGGTTACAGGCCCAGTAGGGCGCGACCGGAAAGCCAAGGGGGCAGTGAGGACAGAAATGGCCAAGGCGCACTCGCCTAGTGCGGCTGCACGTAAGAAAGGATACGAGGCGTCGTCCTGCCGCATGACGTCCCTTTGAGTCCCCGTACCAGGTGGCCCAGGGTGGCCTTAACGGCGGAGCCGCCCAGTTGGGCGGGCAGGAGGTGTTGCGGGACACGTGGCATGGTGACACGCAGGCTGAGCACGGCTGACCGTCGTTGCAACCAACTGCATCTATATGTCGCTGGCAATGCCAGTAACGGCGTGATGGGCTACGACAAAGTCATCCAGCGTTCCAGCCTCCAAGCCGAGGCCGCGTCCGTGTAACCGCAGCAACAGCACGATGGCACGCAAGGCATAAACATACATCCTTGATCCTTGTGTGCCACACGTGTGGCCCCTGCCGCGTTCCGCAACCGCTTGGGCCCTGTGCAGCGTGAACACTACATACCAGTACCACTTACACCATACATCGGTACCCCTCACGCCACCACCCCAGGCCCCAGCTGGCCGCTACTCTCAAGGTAGCGGCCCATTGTCTCAAAGCACTGTTCAGGGGAACCACCGGCCTAAGGACGCCAACCCCTCAACAAAGGTGCAGCTCCCTGTATACCAATCTCCATCCCCCAAAGATCACAAGCCCTTCGCTAGCTGTACCAGTAAGCAGTCCATCGCAGCCCGGCCGATGCCGTACACCACCAGCACCGCATGAGGAGCCTCTCCAAATAAGTGCTCACCAATCACGCTCCCTCTACCCCAGCACCGCCAGCACGTCCCCGCTGCCCTCCTGCGTCGCCAGCACCACCCGCCACATCAGCGCATTGTGGTGCAGGTTGTCGAACAGCGCGCGAAGCATCTCCCCAGGCCGCACCCCGGCCGCCTGCGCAGCCCCCACCCCCACCCCCACCCCCGGCCCGGGCCCCAGCCCCGGCCCTAGCCCCACCCCCAGCCCCGCCCCTGCCCCCGGCGTCGGCCCCCGGTACGCCCCCTCCTTGCCGAACGCCACTCCACCTGCGCTTGCTCCGTCTCTGCCCAAACCGTTCAGCTGCAAACCACCCTGGCCACTGCGCGTGTCTCCAATGCTGTTGAAGCTGTTGAGAGCTTCAAGCGCGCTCTTCATGGGGGCCCCTCCGTCGCCGTGCCCCTCCGTCGCGTCCCCCCTCAGCGGCCCTCCCAGTGCACAGAGCAGCAGCTGCAGGGCCGGCATGGCCTCCTCCGTCACACGCTCCAGCTCGCGCTGCGCCTGACATTGTGTCACGCATGGAATGCGCGGGGGCAAGGGCGGTGGGACACAGTGGGACATAGGTTGGAGTACCGTAAGGGGACAAGCTACAGGTCGATAGGCGGGTCATTAGCAGGTTCTCGCTCGTGCATCAACGTCGGCTTTGGGGTTGGGGCTTGGAAGTGCGGTTACAAGTGCTGGTACGGATCGATGCGGGAAGCAATGCAGTGGGCACGCGACGTGGTGCGGAGATGAGGTATAGGTTTGTACATAGGGTCATGTCCGCGCAATCCTGCGTATGCTGCAAGTTGTGGCAGTTGGCGTAGCCGCTGACGTGTACATGAACTTGATCAGGGTGGTAAGTTACAGCGTTGCAGCGACCTCGATGCGTTCCATGATGGATTCTCCGATCGCCCGCTCACCTGGTTGCGGGGGTTGAGTCCATGTGCCTCAGAGGACGGCGGTAGCCCGAGCTGCAGCTCCAACGCAGCCTGCGTTGCACATGCACGGATTGTTGATGGGAAAAGGAAGAGACGAGAAGCCACGGATTCCTGCAATCGCGTAAAAGCCTAATGCCCACGGCCGACGCTACATGACGGATTCAGGTGGTGTAGTCCCCCAACGCATGCGCACCTGCGCCGACGGCGCTGGACAGGCGGCGGCCGATTCCATTCCTGTTTGAAATGCCGAATGCACACGTTTATACATATGCTCAGGAATGCTGATGTGGCTCGAAGTTATGCTCACCTGCGCTGCCAGTTCCTCTGCAGCGGCGTTCGACAGCCTGCGGGACAGCGCCCAATGCCGCAGCAGGTGGCCGTGCCGCAGCGCCACGTGTAGTGCCTGCGCGTCGTGACGCGCCACGTGTTCGTGTCATTGCCAGTGCCCATGCAGCGCGGCGTGTAGCAGATAGTACGGCACCCAAGTTGCACATCCTAGAAGTGCAAGATCAAGGGTGAAGTGTATAACGGAAGCATACTGGTGCCAGACCGCGCACGTCAAGCAGCAGTTGTGCAGGGCGTTGGCCTTCCCCATGCAGTGTCACCTACCAGGCCGAGCAGTGCATCCACGTACTCGGGGTCCCCAGCATCCATCAGCGACCGAGCAGCAGCGTCGGCAGCCATGGCGACTCCCCTAGTACCGGTACCCAGGGGCCCAGCACCGGCACCCTGCGCTGCCTCTGCGGGCAGCTGCTGCTCTCCCAGCTGCTGTTGGTCCTGCCGCTGCTGTCCCGGGTGCGGTTGCTGCTGTTCCAGCTGCTGATGCAGTTGTGCTAGCTGCTGACGCCGCTCCAGGGAAGCGGAGACGCGCCGCATGATGTCGCTGAGGTGGCCAGGGGCGGAGGCGCATATCGCCCGGCACACCAGCTGAATGCCGGTAAGGCCGTTGGGTCAGGCGGGTGGGTATGGAGGGCGTGGGTAAGGCGGGTGGGTACGGCAGGTGTGGGTAAGGCGGGTGTTTCAGCACGTAAGGGCGGGCAGCCTTGATGATCCCAGCTAGCCCACCAACACAGGATCCGGCAAGCTCCACAGCGTATCAACTGGGGTCCTTCACCATATTAACCCTGCTAAACACAAAGCCGTGACGTGGTAGTGCGGAACTTGGTCTTGACGTAGGGGTTGACATGTCCGGCTTCGGCTCCAGCGGCAGGGCAAGCAAAGCTCGTGCGACTGCGCCCCGTAGCTCACCTTCACCATAATGTGCCAGCTAGACAGCTGATGCATTCGAGCGCGTGCATCACGCTGTTTAGTCCCGTGCAGCCACATGGCGGCTCAAACTCACGTGCCGAAGGTCCCTTTGCTTCAGGGCGGATAAGCTCGCAGCATGACCGTCGGAGGGCCGACGCCCACTGCCCTCGGCGTGGCGACTCAGGCCACCGCCGCCGCCGCCGCCGCCGCCGCCATCGCCGCCACCGCCGCCGCCACCGCCATTGCCGCCACCGCCGCCGCCGCCAGGCCTTGCCTCCTCCGCCCGGCCTGCCGCCAGCAGCAGCTGCTCCGTCGCCACCTCACAGATGTGCGCTTGCAGTACCTGCACCTGCACCCGCACCCGCATACGCATGGCGGCGAGATGGGCAGGCGCGAGGTCGCATGATGCCCCATGTACTGTACTTGGTAAATGCTGCGTACGGATGCACGTGATGCCCACATCGGCAATTAGAGTAAGATACCTTACAGGCCCCGGCCTCCTTAACAGCAAAGTATGCTACAGGCACAGCAGATCGACACCAGCACCTCGCATCCGCCCTCTGCCATCGACTGCCTGCCCTATCCAGTTGCTCTTCTCTACGTCTGTTTGATTCCGTTCGAAGGCCTCAATTAGGCCTGCATCCCACACTGCATTCCCAACACACCTGTGCCCTGTGACCAGCGCCCGGGGACCCTCCACCGCTGGCGTCGCCGTCTGAAGGCGCAGCCGCAATCCCCGCTCTGCCGTACGACGGATGTACGGCAGGTGATGTTGGCGCTGTTGCGGCTGCTGCCACCCCCGCGTGCCGCAGCGCGATGGGGTGGTCGGCCGCTACCAGGAAACCGGAGGTGAGGCCGGGGTGTCCAGCCTCCCCTAGCAGGCCCCCCAGCAGCAGAGCCAGCAGCGGCAGGGGCTGAAGGCACCTGCACGCACGGAAGAACATGAGTTGGGGCAGGGGGGGTCACGGAAAAAAATGCCAGATCGCATGCCAAAAATTTGGCTCGACCCCCCCTGGGTGACCAACCCACTGCCGTACACACCTTAAACGTGCCAATTTTTGCCCAGGAAAATTGTAATGGCATCTATATTGCGACCAGGGCTGGCATCTTCCGCCAAGCCGATACATCGAATCTGCTTTAATGCCGGGCCCTTGGGGCCGTGTCTTTAGTGAACCCGGAATTATTTGCAACTCAGGGAAATAATTTCCTGCCAGCGCCGCCTGCGCCGTACGGGCATCCTGCCCCCAAAATGCACTTCTTGCCTCCGGTATTCCGTTGCAAGGCTGCGGGAGCGCCCCCATGTTCTGTTCCCTGGTACTTGACTTACTACCGCCGTAGCTCTTTTGCGACGACACCGGCCAGGTGTGCGCTAGAAAGGCATGTGCTGAACGAGAGGACAACACGGGAGCATGTTGACGGCAAGGGGGCATGCCCGCAGAGCAGCACGTGGGGGAGGGGTCCGGCTGGGCCCGATTAAATCGCGCCTCGGCACGTGGCATAAATAGTGAACCGGAAATTATTTAGCCATGAGTCGGGGGCAGAAATTTGGTCGGTTGCAATTAATTCCCTCCAAAATTGTTTGCTCCGCGGGCTGAAAACTGGATTATTTAGTGAAAATTAAATAAGATGCCAGCCCTGATTGCGACGGCTATCTATTTGAAACTTCTGGGTGATCGCCGTTGCCGCATGTGGGCTCATACAGGGGGGGTCCTCAAGCATCACCTGCCGTACAGTGTGGCGATACACCCATGCATGCCGTACAGACCCTTGAAACCCTCCATGTACTTGTATGCATGCTCTTAGAGCTCTTACGGTGTTGCAAGGGTCAGCCATGCTAGCTGACGGTCAGGGTCCCCAGCTGGTACCTGCCCAGGGGACTTGGGTGGGTCCAGACCCATGGTGCCCCACTTGACCCCCTAGATCTCTGGTATCCTTGAAGGTTTATGCGTCAATGTGCAGCTTATGATGCAAGGATCCCAATTACCCAATTACTCCCACCTGCAAACTCGTTGCGAGGAAAAAGTTACAGGGCCCCAGGAAGAATGTGGTTTGACCCCCTGACCAACCAACCAGCCCCCGAATTTCAGACCCCTGTAACTTTTTCACCAGTACGAAATTTTGAAGTCTGTAAGTGTATTCCCGTTTCTTATGCATAGATCTTTTCATTTTGGCATGCGGTCATTTTTGGACAGTCGTACCCCCCCCCCTGAGTTGGGGCATGATATGCGTCCAGCAGCATGTATGGGGGCTTAACGGGCAGAACGCGCTCGCCGGGCAAGGCGCAGGCACGCACGGGGGCCAACGCAAACAGTTCGCACCGCATCTCTCTCGCCGTTCCACCCCCACCACACCCTGCAGAGACCAGGCAGCGAGCACTCCTCCCATCTCCTCACCGCGACGCTTTGTTGGCTTTTGCAGCAGGAGCCAGAGCAAATGCGTGGCGTGCAGGGCAACTGGCACAACGCCGCAAGCCTCGACCACCCCAGTTGCAGTGTAGCCCGTCAAAATCAGTGCCGTACCGCCACCACGCCGCTGCCGCATCGGATTACCTATACCGACACGCTCACCGTGATGCTTCTGTTGCTTGCAGCATGAACCACAGCAGGTGCGTGACGTGAACGGCGCGCGCGGGGCTGTGCGCTGGCTGGCCGCCGCCGTAGCCGCAGCGCTGTGAGCCCAGAACGCAGCGGACCCACCGCCGCAGCTGATGCCACGTGCGGGGAGGGGACGATGAGTTCCGGGTGTCACCATTGGCGGTGGTGGTGGTGGTGGTGGTGGTGCTGCTGCTTGGGGGTGTGGGTGCGGTTGGTGGGAAGGGCGGCGCCGTGGTACCCAGACTGTCGGCATGCACCTGCAGGCGCGGCAGGGACGCAACACGCGCAACACGCGCTGATTGTAATATGTCGGTATGCCAGTACATTTACAGCTTATAATTCGTTTTTGCCACAAGTGGCGACAGGCTGGGGCGTTTTGAATTTTGCACTCTATCACTGAAACCGCAAAGGAGTAAGCGTTAGAGTTTGTACAAAAGCCACACTTTTGAGTTTCAGCTAGTCTCCAAATGCCCCTCAGCGACTCTTCAATACAACACATACAATGTCGTCAACAGAACCTTACCCGCTCCGGCAGGCCCATATGCTCCATCATATCCGCCACCATCGCCGACAGCAGCTGCAGCTGCACGCTCTCACGTTGCGGTTTCTGCTGGTGCTGCTGCAGCCGAGGCTGCCGTCCGCCCCCGACCCCCGACTGCCAGCCGCCCGGCAGTGCCTTCCCCTCCGCACCCACCACCGCTGACCGCTCCCCCACCGGCCCCTCAGACCCGGCTCCCGCCACACGATCCTCCTCCTCCTCCTCCTCATCCCACGCCAAACACAGCAGTGGATTGTCCAACCTCAGCAGCAGCGGCAGCGATGCTGGTCGCCATGGCGGGGGGAGGGCGTGCGATGGCGCGGGTTGGACCACCCCCCTGCCGCCGACTGCCTCGGCGAACACAGCACCGCCGCCTGAGAGCTGCTGCTGCTGGTGGTTGTGCTGCTGGTGCTGCAGCTCAGGAACGTGTTGTCCGGTGACGACCTCACCCGCGGCCTCCTCCGCTCCAGCCGCGACAGCCTCAGCACCTGCACGCCGCGCATCCAGCAGACCGCGGTCCGCCACAGACTGAGAGTGGGTTGACGTGCATGTGCATGTGCCAAGGCCCGTGGCTTGAGTTGCGGCGATGGCTGCCCCGGGAGCAGCAGCTGCGGCAACAGCAGCGGTATCGTCGAGGAGGCTCGAATGCGTCGACGAATCCAAGGCCACAGCAGCGGCCCCGCCGCCTTGGCCAATTGCGACGTAGCTATGCCTGGTAGGCGACTGGTAGGGGGCTTGGCCCTGATGCTGCTGGTAGGTGCCTACGTTGCTGCTGCTGGTGTTACCTGCAGCACCGCCTGCGGAGGAGCCGCCGAACCCACTACCTAAGCTTCCGCGTGACGATCGGATGGTACTGCTGCTGCTGCTCTGGGCGCTGCTGCTGGTGCTGGTTGTGGTGCTGGAGGAGGGCCCGGACGAGCCGTCCGGTGTAGCCATCGTGCTGCTGCCTCGGCTGGTGCCTAACGCCCACGGGGAGCTCCCCCCTTGCACGTGCCGCTGCTGCTGCTGGTGCTGCAGCTGAGGCTGCTGCAGCTGCGGCTGGTGCTGCTGTGGCAGCGGTGGTGGGTGGGCGTGCTGCCGCGGATGCTGCTGCTGGTGATCGCCTTGCAGTGGGCCTGGCGGTGTGGGGTACGGCATGTGGCCGTATTCCGCGGCAGCGCTGCGCCATGGGTACGACACTGTCGACGGCGCTGACGCAGCGGTGACACGGACCAGGCTGGGCGCCAGCCGAGTGCCCGCTGCATTGGACACTCCCAGTGTATGCGCAGCTGCACCGCAAGTCGCGCCCGCCATGACGCCTACATCGTGCATGGCGGCCTGCGTGCAATGCTGGCTGCACCTCAACAATGTGCGCGGTTCCCTGGCCGCTCCCAGCGCGTGCGCAGCCGTACCGCCGGCACCGCTGCAGTCCTCGCCTGTCATAATGCCCACATCGTGCATCATGCCCTGCGTGCTGCGTTGGCGGGCATCTGGGTAAATTACAGGCCGCGTCTGCGGCAAAGACGCCCGCTGATCGGCCCGGTCGCTTGCTGCGGCCTCGTGTGTTAGCAAAGGGTGTGGGTAGGAGAGGGGCTCCTGGCAGCTGCCCATACCGGGAGTCCTCTGCGCATGGGTGGGAGGCACCAACCGCTCGAAGTGGGCCCGCCGGTAGCCCTGCTCATGCTGTTGCACCTCCTCCAGTACCTGCAGCTCCCGTCCGTGCTGGTCCTGCTGCACCTGCTGCTGCTGGGTTCGCTCATTTTGCCGGTGAGGACCCACGCCACCTGGGTCTTCATCCTGCCCATGCACCGCATCGCAGCCCCCGCTGCCGTACAGGGCGGCGTCTGCACCACCCCGCCCCGCAGCGAGCAACCTGGACAGCTCTGGGTACCGGTAGGCTCTCCGGCCACTGCCGCCGCCAGCGCTGCTTCCCCCGCTGCATACCCCAACCCCACACCCATCCCCACGGCCCCCCTCACCGCTCAGCATACCGTCAGGAAGCATACTGCTTGCCAGGCCTGACGAGTGCCCCCATGTCGTACGCGCGTCAGACCCGCCAAGGTGGGCGCCGTCAGCCAGGTGCGCTCCGGTGCGCTCACCCGCCTCTGCGCCGTAATACGACTGTGCTGCCTGCAGCTCCCCGCTCAGGTCACGTGCCACCGCTCGGACGCCGCTACCGAGCCCAGAGGGGTCGAGGCCGCTGCCGAGCCCAGAGGGGTCGGCGAAGCCTGTGGCCTGCTGCGGCGCGGTGGGGACAGCCCCGCTGTCGCCGCCGCCGGCAGCCGCGGCCGCAGCGGCAGCCGCAGCGGCAGTGGGCAGGAGCTGCTGGGAAGCTGGCGCTGCGTCCCGCGCGGCTGGCCCCGTCATCAACACAACGGCAGAAGGCTCATTGCACATTGTCGGCTCGGGAAACGCGCTTCCGCCAGGCAGGTACGGCAGCACTGAGAGGGGCCCCTCGGTGTGGTGGGGTGTGCTGGCTGGGTGAGATACCGCCAGGGGCTGGCTGGGGGGCTGGGCGGCTGCCTGCGCGCTGATGTGGTAGGCTGTGCCGTAGTCCCCCTGCTCGTGCAGGGATTGCACTTGCTGCTGCTGCTGCTGCTGCTGCTGTTGTGGCTGGTGAGGGTGCAAGTTGTCATGGTAAGGGTATGCATCCTGCTGGTGCTGCAGCTGGTTCCTGTCCCCTGCAGGAACGCCCCCGCTAGGGCTGGACTGCAGTCGCTGGGCCGCCCTTCCAACCGCCTCGCCTCCATTGCCCTCGCTCCAAAGGTGCTGGTGGTGCAGCTGCTGCCACCCTAGCGGCGGCCACTCCTGGACTTTCTGGCCAAAGCCGTACCCCTCCCCAGCACCGGCGCTCCACATGTCCATACGTCCACCATCCCTGCCTACCCCCGTGCGGCGTGCTCCCTCGTCCGTGCCTCCAGCGTACGGGTGCTGCTCCGCTGCACCCTGGATCCCCAAGCGGGTTTCAGAAACCTGGAAGCCTGCTGCGCTTGGCCCGGAGCAGTAAACGTTCCCAGCGTCCACGGGCCTCCACGATGTGCCTTCCGTGCCTGTCCAGCTGGCATCGGCACCGGCATTTCTATCTGCGCTTGGGCTGGCAACGGCCATCCAAACGGGCCGGCGAGCGAGGGCGTCTTGTTCCTGCAGGTTGCGATGGAGCATTGGGGGCTGCTGATCGTAACAAAGCTGTGAGGGTGTAGCTACAGTGGAATGCGCAAACGCGTTTTGCTGTTGTCGACTGGCTTGGTCCATCCGTCGCGCCGACACCTCTACGGATGTAGTTTTGGAGTTGGGAATTATGTATTTGTTTTGGCTCTACGGACGACACATTTGCCGAGAGCCATTATATGCGGTGTGGTCCAATGTGCTCCCGGGTGTTTGGCTGCGTAGTCCCGACGCGTGCCCATGCATGCGCTGTCAAGGCGCGAAGGCGCACATCTACAGCTCTAGTCTTGCTGTACTTCTAAATGCCGTCCTACGAGTATGGTATGATCCTGAAGTGGCAAGAGGCGAAGCCGCCTTGCCGTGCCGCCTTGCTGTGCCATGCGTCGCCGTTCTTCGACCCACGGGTCCTGCCCTACGTGCCTTCCACATCGTGCCGCTGTGGCGCTCTGTCACGCAGCATGACAGTAGTAAACTGCTCGCATTTGAATTTGGAGCCCAAGGACGTAGCCTCTGTACAAGCCAAGTTGGCCCACAGCAGGCAGCAAGGACAGGCTGAGCCGCCACTGAGGGCCGCTTCTACATTATCCCTCCTCCGTTCTTCCCTCTCCATCCACCTCGCTCGGGAGGTAACCCCTGCTGGCTGTACCCCAATGGCAACATGCTGACGCGAAGTTCTGCAGCATCTACCAGCAGGAGCGGTCATGAGCCTAGCCCAGGTAGGGTCCCAGCAGGTCCCAGTCACGCGCAGCAACAGCCGAGGGAGCCCCCTTGCCATAACGGACAACCGTCGAAGCTTAAGTGGGCATTGCCAACTTGCAACATGGCATCTGCATTATTCACATACTCATCGTGCTGCAGCTGCTATACTTCGCTGAGCGTCCACTCCACGATGGGTACTGAGGGGAAGAGGAAATCTAGACGGGAAGAACCGGCTGTGCCCCCTTCGCATCGGTTGTTAACTTCGGATGAATTAGGACTCCTCAAGGGTGCGTCGCACGTTTTACGGCGACTGGACGCAAACCAACTGTTCTTTTGAAGTTTCGGCACTGCTTACATGCCAACGCCTAACATTACAACATCAACACACCGAAAATTGCAGTTTCCGAGGTTCCTGGCGAGGAGAAATGGGAGGAAGCGGCCGCGCGACAACGATGGTGAGCTGCATGCGGCGGCGCCTCGTCGCAAGCACGCATAACCCATCAATCTGCATAATATGCTGCAATGTCATATGTTAGGAATCTTGGTGCGCAATTGGCGTGCAACTCGAATACCGCTGGAGCCCCGGAACCGGGCGGGACCTCCCTGCAATGCTGCCCACCTCCGCCCGTGAACGTGGGACTGCACGTCCCCAACCACCAGACACATGTGACGACACAATTTGCGGCACCCTAACAGGAAACACCCTCTGCTTGACACACGCTGCCCACACTGACTCGGTGCCTTGTGCCCCTGCCCCCACGTGCAGGGGCACAATGGACAAGCAGCACGGGATCACCCGCATGCAGCTGTACTGCCCCGACTGGTCCACAGGTAATATCGCTGCCTAAGCGCAGCTTGATATGCAACAGAAGCACATGCGCGCGGAGCTGTCCTCCCTGTCCCGGAGCGCGAAGGCAGCCACACAAGTGCAACACCCCGTCGTCGCCGTTCGCCCCAACCACACCCCTGCACTACCAACAGCACCACCCTCATGGCCGCCACTAACTACCGTCATGACCTCTACACCACCACTAACTCGCTCTCTACAGCCTGACTGTTTCCGTTCGCCTCTTTGCCGCTTCGCGGTGACCACCATTACCATCTCCCCTGACCACCACCACCACAGGTGACTGCCTGATCGCAACGGCACGTGCCGGCGGGCGCGTGGTGCTCCACTCCCCGGCCTCGGGCGCCGAGGTGGGGTCCTTCCGCGCCGCCCCGCCCGCCACCACCTCCGGCCGTACAGACACCAGCCAAAACGAGCTGGTTGGGCTGCGGTTCGTGCAACAACAGGACCACGCAGGGTGAGCGCGCGGGGGTGTGGGGCAGCTGTAACGGATGTCGATGGTGTTGTCGTCCCGTGCACCCGCACCCTTGTTCCTGCGGGACCGTCGGTGTCCCTGGCGAGTGGCGACCTGCACAGTGGCGGGGTATTTGGCCCTTTTGTGCCCACACCAGGCGGGATTGTGTCTTCAGCGACCTGTACAGTTACAGATCACTTGGCTGTACACCGCTGCGGGCTTTGGGAGGCGCTTGGACATGCAAGGACACGCAGTGTCACGGTCACTTGCGCCCTTCCTGTCATGCAGGACCGTGTCCCTGGTGACCTGCACGGTGGCAGGGCACGTGGCTGTGCACCGCTGCGGGCTGCGGGAAGCGTTACGAAGCGTGGCGGAGCCGGGGCAGCAGCAGCAGGCGGGGGAGCAGCAGGGGCAGGGGCAGGGCGCCGGGGGCGAGGCCGAGGACGGGGCCGGGGGGCACGGTGCCTACGGCGGTGGCGCGGCGCACGGGGTGGTGCAGACGTGGGAGGCGGCGCACCGGATGCAGACCGTGGGCAACGTTCAGGCGATGGTGGGTGGTGGTGCGGCACGCGGGCGCGGGGAGGCGCTGGGTGGGATGGTGGGGCAGGGGGTGTGAGTGGGTGGGTGGGATGGTGGGGTAGGGGGTGTGAGTGGGTGGGTGGGAGGGTGGGGTGGGTGGGTGAGTGAAGAGACTGCGATGAGCAGTCTTTAGTAGCTGAAGTGACACGGGAGGTTGTTTTGGGTTTAGCCAGGCTGATAAGAAGTGTGGCGGTTGTGGTGGAGCGGTCGGCGGGGTAGCTTGCTGCGGTGCCTCACTGTGTGAGCAACGCGTGTGTAAACTGCAGTTTAGCAAAGGGGAAGAGGTTAATTACTGCGGAAAATAGAAACAAAATGTCCTTGTACGACATGCGCACGTCAGATGGCTGGCAGCTGAACCACTGCCGTACGGTACAGTGCACAGGGCCTCATGTGGCGGCAACGGAGCGGGGCATCTCGCCACTAGCGCGAAGCATCCCCACAACACTCCCTGAACGCTGTTCATACGCAAATGCGACTGTTCTCACCCGGATGGCCCGGCGTGTTGCAGGACGCGAGCACCAGCGGGCGGCTTGTGGGCGTTGGGGGCGACGGGCACCAACTCAAGGTGTGGGACCTGGCGGCGGCGGCGGGCGCATCGGGGTCGGCGGCGACGGAGCCGCTGTTCGCCGGGAAAGCGGGGAAGCCCTCGCGGAGCGGCCTGCAGGTGCGTATGCATGTTGTACTGGTAATCGTTTGCGTGCAAGGGTAGGGCCTACTGGGGCTGTGCGTTGGGGATGGGCGTGGCTGTGCAGGGTGCGGTGTCTGGGGCACTTGACCCGATGATGAACATTGGCAGCTTGGCACCACCGTTGGTACCGTTGGTAACGGCGCAAGCAGGAGGGCGCCCACTGGATTGCTGGCGGCCTGTGGGTACGTAACCGTAGCAGCTGTGTGGCATGAGCGAATGGAGCCCAACGGGGCCGCGCTGGGGAAATGCACAGGGCCGGGCATTTCGCAGTGCTGCTTGCTTGTGGGCCGGCCGCGCGGTTTGGATCTTGTAGGAGGACGTCCGCATCCCGGTTACCCTCACACGCCGCACACGGTGTGGGAGGTGGTTGTAAGGTGTAAGCCCATGCTCTGTTGGGCCTCGGTGGCCTGCACACGGAGACCGCTTCTGGTCATCTATCGCGATGCCATCTAATCGCTTGCCGCCACGTCATCTTCCTCCTACCCCGCAGGACCTAGCACACGTCACTGCACTGTCGTTCATCCCAGGGGCAGGCGGCGGCGAGCAGCAGGTGGGTGGTGCATGTGTTTTAGCGTGGTGGTGGGGTATCATCATGCATCTTCCAGCCAGGCGTGAGGGGCATGCTTACCGGTACCGTACGCGTATGCCCTGATCGTACCGGCTATTTCAAGGTGCTGCATGGTCACCACCTTGAAACACACGCTGCATATGCACCTGCCGGCTGCAGGTGCTGGTGGGCACCTCGAAGCACAAGCTGTGGCTTTACGACCTGCGGGCGGGCCGCAAGCCGCAGGCGGAGCTGGTGTGGTCGGAGGGCCGCATCACGTGCCTGCTGCCGACGCAGGACGGTGGGTCGGTGGGGTGGACCCGGTTTTGAGGCGCCGTAGAGGGTGGTTTCTACGTGCGTCGTAGCAGCTGGTGCTGTCTTTGTGCGGTATGTGAGCAATACTATGCCGCGCGGTACCTAGCTGCGGCGCGAAGCCGCTTGCAGCAACAAATACGCATTATCGGCGTGCGGGAGGCGGACGCGGGTGGGTAAGGTTTGGTCTGCATGCGTTCCAGGCCGCCAGAGACTCGAAGCCCTGGACCAAGGTAGGCAACCCGCGTCCTGTGTGCGAATGGCCCCACCCCCTTTTCGATTTGGCCCCCCACGCCATGACAAGCAGCAGTGCATGCACACGTACGCAGAGCGCGTTCAGGCATGAACACGGTGAAGTAGACACCGTTCCCGATCGATATCCCTGCGCTTTTGCCTTTTTTTTTCGCAGGCACCCGCGTGTGGGTCGGCAACGGCCTGGGACAGATCGAGGCACTGGACATGCGGGCTGCCCCGTCCAAGATCTCCATGGGGCATGCGCTCAAGGGGTCGGCCGGCTCGGTGGGTGCACGTGTCTTATTCATATCTCCGTGGGGTCCCCCTGCTCATGCCGTGTCTCAGGCCCACTGTTGCAGGTATGTACCCACTCGGTGGCTGGGTGGCCGTATCTCATTCCCACTGGTGCAGGAATGAATGCATCGTTGCAGGAGCATACCCGCTGTCGCAGGCATGTACCCACTGCTGCATACTGTTGGTGGGCCCTTGCATGCGAGCAGCTGTGGCGCGCAACCTCCATAAGCCCAGCGCTGATGTGCGCCACCACTCGCCCGGTCTCTACCCCTCACCCATCCCCGCCTGGCCCCTCTGAACGGTCATAGATGCCCACGATCCAAAACCACCCCGTGCAACCCCATTCCACCCCACTGCTGGTCACAGCCTTCTGCTGCTTCGCCGCCCTGGGGTTGAGCTGCCCCACGCACCCGCTCCCTGTCGCTGGACCGAACCGCCAATGCCTCCATGTGCCGACGAGGTGGCGACCCGCACCCCACCCCACCCCACCCCACCCCACCCCACCCCACCCCACCCCACCCCACCCTAACCCACCCCACCCCACCCTAACCCAGCCCATTCCGCAGATCCGCTTCCTACAGTACGCACTCTTTTGCATACGGAAACGCAGTGCTAATGCGTGAAAGATGCGAGCCTGTGACTGCCTCCATATGCCTACGCCCGAGAGCCACCGCAACCCATACACCTCGCCCACCCCACAGATCCGTCCACTTCCTCATCATGTGCATGGCCCTGCAAGTCCAAGCTTCCCTAAAGCCTTACACGGTTTCCTCGTGTTTACACGTACCCCGCAGATGCGCTCCCTGTGCCTCCACCTTATCGAGCCGCTGATCGCTTCCATTTGCCTACGACCCAAACCCTTTCAACCCCCACCCCAAACGCACCCCACAGATCCGCTCCCTGTGCCTCCACCCCACCGAGCCGCTGATCGCCTCCGTGTCGCTGGACCGCCACCTGCGGATACACCACACGGCCAAGCGCTCCCTTCTGGCCAAGGTCTACCTCAAGCAGGCAGGTTGCCCACACCCTTGCCGCAGCAGAGTGTTGCATAGTAATTTCAAACATGACACCGTTTCAAGTACCGTATGACTTGGTGTCCAGTGCCCGATGCATAATCTTCGGGCAGCCAGCCGCCGTGACTACGTACCGGTACTTCCTGTTTGCTTGGACACCGTTAGGTACAGGTATCAGTACCGGTACCGGTACCGGTATCCCAGTGCGCGAGGTGACTGCAACTTAGGAGTTATGGCGCCTTTGGCTGCTGTTCATCAAACATATGATGGCTAGAGCATGCCGCGTTCCGTTGTGTGCGTAGCAATTTTAACGACTGCGTCTGCTTCTGCTGCTGCTCGCTGACCTGGCTTTAACGGCGTTTGCAGGTGCTCACGGGTGTGGCCTGGCTGCCCGTGGCGGCCCCACCTGCCGCAGCAGCCCCCTGCGAGGGGGACGGCCGCGGTGAGGAGGCGGACGCGGGGAGGAGGAGGAGGAGGGCTTTGCGGCGGGAAGCGGAGGTGCGTCCGATGTTGGTGCGTCCATTTTGGTTTAGCATGGGGCTCTCAGGGCTCAGCCGCCCGAAGGCTGTGCAGGCTGGGTTGGCGCGTGTTGAGCTGCAGGCGAGCCTGCAGGTTGCCTTGGGTTGCGGGTGCTGGCGGATGCGTGTGCAATCAGGTACATGATAGCCACATAGGTATATCATAGCCACAAAAGCACTGCGGATCCCAGAGGTTCAGGGGTAGTTTGGCGGTTAGCCAACGGGCTGCTGCGATGCGCATGGAAAGGTAAATAGACACGGGGTTTCAGCGGGTCGTATGCAGGTATACATATGCGCACCTGCCGCCGTGGCTACTTCGCTGTCCATGCACCAAAAACGAGTTGCATTGCTCGGGCCTACCTTGCGCACACCGTATGACGTTTGCGAACCAGGTTGCCAAACCGCCCAATGCTTATGCTTCCACAACACTGAGTTCCCAACTACCCGTGCTTGTCGTTTTGCATCCCTGCCTGCAGGCGAGCCGGATACCAGTAACAACGAGCGGCAACGGAAAGCCAAGAAGTCAGGGTCCTCGTCACACGCAAAAAGGCAAAAGAGGCCCAAGGCCAATGGCGGCCGCTAATCACCAAACCGTGGTCATGCACATGCGCGGCCAGCGGCGATCATAAATAGTGGATGGGCGAAAGGGAGTACGGGCAGCACGGTGTGCTGCTGTGCACAATGACACTACTGACGCGGGATGAGGCGCATAGGCCACGCTTGAGGTCAAGGCACCCGTGGGCCGTGCGCCACGCCTGGATCAAGCTGGTGTATCCAGTTCGTGCGCGCCCTTGCTTGTATGTGGGGACTGGATGGTCAACTCCGCATACACTTTAACTGGTAAACGTGGCAGGTGTAACTTTCCATAACGTACGAGCCGGTGGGCACCAACAGGGGAGCGAGGGCCTCAGGCTGAGGGCCTCAGGCCTCCAGGGGAGCACCAAGCCTCTGGACGGACAGACGGATCGTGAGGTGACTGTTTATCAGCCTGAGGCCCTCGCTCGGCCCTCGTCAGTGAGGGTCACCAATGGTTCCCCTGGGGGTCACCTCTGACCCTGCACCTTCCCTGTAACCCAGCCAATGCACAAAATGCGCGCAATGGCCTGGCCCAGGCAACTCAGCTGGCAGCCAAAAGAGCATATCATACCACTCATACCGTATCACATTATTGACGATGTCTAGTTGAAGGACGGATGCAACCCGGCAGCATTGCACCCCCCCTCTGTGCGCAACAGCAAGCTAACCCACAAATAAACAAACACATTACTATGCCTCCATCTACGGCCGCCAAAATTGAAGTGCCTGGTTGTCCTTCACGGCTCAAGCAGAGCTGTAAAGCAGGGCTGCTACATCATCACCGACAGCAGTGCAGAGCACGTGCACACTGCTCCACTATACTATCCTTGAAGGGATGGATGGCATCACCTTGACGGGATACACTGGAGGCTGGGCTGCACAGTTCAGGTTTTGGCGCCCCGCCTGACCGTTGAGGCTCCCCTGTGGGCTGTACGGTCAGAAGGGTCCGCATACCATTATTAAATAGGGATCTGCATCCAAAGGCCACAGCAATAATAATACGGCCGGAGCTGCTGAACAGCCCCGGAACCCTCGAACCAAGGGGGGTCTCCTAAAGTCCTCTGTGATCAGTGTCAGGCACCAGGGGAACTCCCCGCCTTACGTACCTGTTGCGCACGACCTCGGAATGCTGCCAAGTTACTGCGCAGTGCGCACATGAAATGCAAGTAGGGTACGGTAGTAGAAGCGTGATTCCTGTTTCATGTGATGCAGACCTTTATTCATTCGTGTGGTCCTTCAGCAGTCCTTCCCGGTCTTCAGGCGCCGGGTCTCCCGGGGAACATCCCTCCATGAGGCACTCTATCTGTCAACGTTTGGCAGGAAATAAAACACCCCGGGGAACTACGGCTGGGATGATCCCTGGCCATCAATTGCATATCCATGGTATACCCTTGGCGGGATACACTGTATGTTGCGGCATCTGGATGGAGGACGTTAATGTATATTCTCCTGCAGCAGGCAAGCCAGTGACAGCTTCATGGCGGAGGTTGATTGTGTGCCATTTCTACTGGCACGCCGCTGCCTAGAAGAAAAACCCAGCGTGTTGCAGCAACCAACAGCTAGCTAGCAGTGTGTGCTCTGTGCTGTGGGTAATGACCTGGCTAGGGCCCTGATGCTTACTTCACATACAGCTTGCGTTGGGCCGTACAGCACAGGGTACACCAGGTGTTTAGTGGAGGCTGCCATTGGTGCAGCAGGGTGGAGCAGGGTGAAGGCAGTGTTTTCTTTTCTGTGGAAAGGTTTACAGGTATGGAGACGGGAAAGGACAGGCCAGCGGGGACTCAAAACCCGGCCAGCACAAGCCAGCACCAACATCCCTAACGTCCAAACCCAACGCACCCCGAACTGCAAGGAGGGAACACCTAGAAAAGACGAGGACCTGCAACCAAACACCACAGAACAGGGAGAAGAGAACAAGCCCAAAAGACACCAGGGGCAGGGAAAACCCATACAAGGGAAAAGTGATAAGACAAATGGAGGCAACGTAAAGACAAAAGCCCCCAACCCCCAACCCACCAACCCAACCATGCACAAGGCACCACCATAACCCCAACGGGCAGACACTGAAACAGGCCGCCACAACAAAACCACCAGCCCACCAGGCACCAGCAACCGTGGGGCAACTTTGAGGCCACACCTAAGCCGAGAGGCAACGGCAGCCCCACGAACCAGCAAAGCGACCCCGTCCCCCAAGCGACCGCGACCAAAGCAACCCATGCCCAGGGGGAGCACCCCGTCACAGGACTGTCTGCCAGCCGACCGCCTGACCAGCACAAAACTGACCTCCAGACACGTCACCCAGCACGCACCTACACAGGTGGTACTGTAGAAGCCAAACCAACCACCCGCGGCCCTAGCCTGCAGGGCCACCGGCAACGACCCAGGCAGTGTTTCGTGGGAACTTTCGGATGACACGTCGAAACAGGTGCCTCTCTGGAACCCACGTTTCGGATGTGGGGGCCCCAGTTTTGCGTTTGGGGGGGCTCCACCCCCGTTTCACCCCATCGGACCCCCTCACCAGCCCGTGTCTTTCGGATATGGGCCCCTTTGACTTTCGGAGAAAACTAGACAACAAGCGGTGTCAGCTTTGTAAAAGCTGGGAAAATGGGCTGAGCCCTCTTTCTCAGGGGCGTCTGAAGCTTAAGTGCCAAATCCCACGGGCAGGCCTAGGGTCGCCGCCGCGTGGCACGTGCCAACATGCCTCTTGCCGAGAATGGTCAACTGCACCTGGCCGCGAGAAACATACTGTCAAGAATGGTCTTACAGCTGCTGCGGCACGCGCAAAGGATGATGTCCCCGTCCGGTTGCTGCTGACATGCTATGAATGTTTGTCGCAAGTTTGCGACAGACGGCAACCTAACCACCGTTCCTTTCATGCTAACAGCTCTATGCTATATATCATAAGGTTCAATCACTCATTTGTGGCCGGATAGCGAGCGCATGTTCTAACGCGTCCTTGTCCCTGTCGCGAAACCGTTCTTCTCTTTCCGATTTTTCCTGGCTTCCAGGCCTATGTCACGGAATAGAGGGGACCTGTATCTACTACCTGGTATGCGCCGTTGGGCCCAGGTTTGAAACTTTTGCCGACGCAGGGACGCAGGGACACCAGGCAGCACCAGGGGTAACCACGGGGGGCTTCGCCCCCCCGAGTGCGCGTCGCGCCGGGGGCTCAGCCCAAAAATGCGCCTGGTTTGACCAACCGATGAAGATCGAAACGCTGCTCACTCAGGAGAGTACGGACAGAAAGTCCCCAACCCCCAACAGCTGTAGACAGGGCATTTGTATTATGCAGGCTCGGTGGTTCATGTGGCCTGACTTGTTATGCATGGATGGGTGGCACGGATTATTCAGTGGGACAGCGCTGGCTTGCCATGCCACTGGTGAAGGGGGATGTGCAGGGGCGGCGGCAGTGTGTGTACTGGTGTGGCTCTCACGTATACTTGCGTCCTCCAGCAGCGACAGGTCAGCCACAGCACATGCGCTTGACAAGGTCAGCTCTCAGTTGTTGCAACACTGACTTATATACACGCCACGGCTCAAGTTGCATGCTTGATACATTGTCAGCTGGAATAAGTTTAAAACATAGCCACGCCGTCACGGGGAATCGAACCCCGGCCTCCCGCGCGCAATATCATGACAGGCGGGGATACTAACCACTATACGATGACGACAAGAATCCCTTCAACTCAGTTCAGAACCTGACTTTCATCTACTGTGCCCTTTCCCTGCTGAGACCCGAACCCAGGTCGAGGTATCGGGCCGACCATGTACGTGGTTCCCAACATGTTCCGGGTGGGAGCGGAAAATACCATGGGCATGGTTGCGAACATGTTGGGTCTTACTTGTCGTGTTGCCGTCTTTCCAGCCATAATCTATCGTGTTGCCCTATACCAATGAATAGAGGGTTCTTTCTAAGGCCTAATGCGCTTAATGATTTGAACGCTGGGCGCAATATGGACAAGGCCGGTTCGAAGTCAAAGTCGCGAAGTGCTCGAGACCGTGTTACCACGCTAAACACCATGTCCTGGCGTGTTGCGGCCGTTATTTGAGTAGACAAGCGTGATCCATGGCCCTAATTGCACACATCGCAGTGTCCCTTTCGTGCACGCGGAAGTCCGCATCCCTTGTAACGGCGCCATGTTGCGGTGGCGCTACCTGTGCTATGCCCCAACTGGCACTCCAAAGGCGTTTATATATGTTTATAGGGCGGTTTCACAGCGGCCAACACGTTCGGCACTGGCTGGTAACGACATAACAGGCCTGGGGCTATCAGCGGGCTCCCTTGGATGCTGCAGACGCCTGCACCGTGTTGCCGCTGGTCGGCTCACAGGCAGCCGTGTTGGCCGGTGCCAGGCCCCTAAGAATAGTGTCAAGGAGTGGTATGCTGCGGCCAACACGCCAAGCGCGGACTGACAGCTTGGCAACACGGGCACAAGCGGCAGGGGGGCTCCCCTGCTGGGTGAGGTCAGCCACTGCACCGTGTCGCTGCTGTTCCGCCCACAGGCACCCGTGTTGGCCGGTGCCGGGCCCCAAAGAGCAATGTGAAGGAGTGTTTAACCGCGGTCAACACGCAAAGTGTGCACTGACATGGGTGGCAGGGGGACTGCAGGGGCAATGGGGGCTAGCATGGGACTCCCCTGCTGCAGCACACCAAGTTGCCGCTGTTTAGCCCACAGGAGCCCATGTTGGCCGATGCAAGGCACTAGGGCACGCCCTGTGGGAGTGGTGTGCCATGGGCAACATGCCAGGCGCCAGCCGGCGGCCTGGCAACATGGGCGCACGGATACAGCAGGGGACCGCACCGTACGCGTGTTGCCGCCTCCTAGCCCAGCGGCGCCCATGTTCACCGGTACCAGTGCCTAGGACATGGTACAGTGTGGCCGACACGTCATGTGATTGCTGCGTGGCTGGTATCTTTGGCGTGGCAGGGGAGGCCACAACACATATCCGCTGTGTAGCCGTTGTCCAGGCAAGGCGTTGGCTGTGTGGCTGATAACACGTGCCGGACCTCATGCAGGCATAAAGGGTCCGCACTGTATGTACTCCTGCCAGTTGTTACATATGCAGCTTGCCCAACCTAAGGTCACGCAGGCACAGCTGCGACAGGAGTCAGCATGCTTTTGGGTCGCCCAGAACTACAGTTTGTACCTTTCGTTTCACAACAACAGGCCCTGGCCCACCTGGCAGGTACGGGCCCTGCGGTGCAAAAGCCAGATGCAACCATGAGCACTTGCACGTCACAATCAACCGTTGTTAATACGACCTACTATGTAGCTCAAATCCACAAGAACTCGTGGCTATTCTCGTGCACTGATTTCGTACACCCTGCCACCCACATCTTCCATTACAGCCCTCCCTCCCCCCGTTCGTCTGCCTTCCAACCGTGTTCCAGCCATCCAGTCTACCGCTTCACACAACTGACACCGGCACAATGCTCATGCCCCCCTGTTGCGGCGCTGCAGACCCGGGGATGTGGTACATCGCCGTGTAGTGGTCTGACCTGTTGTAGATGATGAGCACTGTGTCTGGCCTGGTCACCAGGGATGGCAAGAAGGACACACGCTTCACCTCGCATAGCACGTAGCTGTTGCCCCTCAGCGTCACCTTCTCCGTTTTCCCGCCCTGGCTCCCGAACTCCACCATCTCGCCCGGGGGGTACAGCTGCACACGCACGGACCAGCCCGCCTTCGGCTCCCCCACGGCCGCGCCCCATTCGCCCTTTTCCTCGTCCGCGCACATGTTGCACTGGCCCTCAAAGGACTGGGGCTCGACTGCCGATATCTGGGTAATGGCCTTCCCAGTCGCGATGGCCAGCAGGCGCAGCATGAAGTCGCCCACCCAGATGCCGCCTGTCCCAGGACCAAGGCAATGAGACACGGTCATTTTGCTGAGTGCGAAAACTGTTCCTGACACTCAATACAGCACGCAAAGGGTATGATGTGCTGCGCTGCACCGGATGCCTTGTGGCACGAGGCGTCAAGCGCCACATACCATTGACCTATGGAACAGCCCTGTAACCCACCTACGTTGCTCTGAGCCGAAGCCGGTGCAGAAGACGTTGACTCTGTCCTCGTCGGTCTTGGCGCGTTGCACCTGCTGCGCTAGCGACACTGTCTGCCGTGACATCATCTTCGCCTGGAGGACGGCGAGCGCCCACCGCTCCCAGCTACCGTAGTGGCACAAATTTAATTTACATGCCCGGCGAGACGCAATTGATTTGCGTTTTTGACAAGGGCCCCAGCTATTAATTTGCCGTTTTGACAGGTACATGTAACCCCACCAAACAGCGCCCGTATGGCCCCTAACAAGTGCCAAGGCACGCAGAACCAGCAGGAACATATCGTGTAAGGCCTTGGCAAGCACCCACAACTCCGGCAGGGGCCTTAGGCAAGCGTTCTGGGTCTTTCCTGGCGCCAGTTCGGGGGCCGACAATTAATTGCACTTTTTGACAGACCCTCACACAATTAATTTTTCCTATTGACAAGGCCCCCTGAGCAATTATTTTTGTAAATTATATTTGTGCCACTACGGTATCTGCAAACACCTGCCGCGCAAGGGCGTGCTGCGGGTGACTGCTCCCCCCTCGCAGCAGACCACACACTGCCACCCTCAGCTGCGGGTTGCCCTCCTCTGCCCTGCTCAGCACGGCCCTTTTCAGCCGCGCTGTTCCGTCCCCGCGCGACAGGTCGAAGTCATGCTGCATGGGCGGGTGCTCGATGAAGTACAGGCCCTGCGCAAGTGCGTTTGTGACGCAGTTGCCATTGCCAGTTGTCCCACCAGGCCCCACGCTGGCCCTGTAACACCAGGTCTGCCTACAGTCACCGTTACACAACCGGACAAAAAAATTTCGCCCCACTGTGGCTTTGTGTCGGGTCTTTCTTGACTGCGCAACACCCAACGGCGAGTGTATGATGACACCTGTCGTTGTTTGATCCCTGGCAATGGACGTGGACGTGGCTAAACGGTGGTGCACAGACAGGGGGCGAGTGCACGTCGTAGCCGGCCACAGCACACTGGTGCTGAGGGGTAAAGCACGTCTAGGCTTGACTGCCGTATGAACGTGGCTGTATAGTATACTCGTTGGGGTAGTCTAGGCGGTAGGTACTTGAGTAGCCGCACGTATGGGGTTGGTGGTGTAAAGGGAACCGGGAGCAAGGGAGGAACCCCACCCCAAGTCGCTGTCTCACTCAGCGCTTGGCCACACACGTTGGCTTTCCTGTAAGAGGAGCAAACTCAGAAAGGAACTTTGTTTTGTTAGAGAGCTCAGCGCAGTACGACGGCTGAACCGAGGTGACGGTTGCGACGTCACTAGCGCAGGAGAACCTATGAATGACACAGACCCCTAGGTATGGGTTGTATCCACTACAAATGTAAGGTAAGCTGTGCCACCTTTGGGTAAGAGGCCCGGTGCGTTGGGTTAAGGTTAAGGTTTGGTTTTGTCGCTGTATAGCGGAGGGTACACGATTGCTCTTGCGCCTTGAAAGGACAACTTAAAGATCAAGGTCCAGGTTAATCAAATGCCCAGATTGGACACGGAGACGTCGGAGGGCGGACGGGAGAAGAAGGATCGTCGCGGTCGGCTTTGTCGCCGCCGCGCCGATAGCAGGAGGCGTTGATTGCCTGCGGAAGGGATATCAGAAGGTACCTGCAAGGTACCCTGAAGGAGAGGGACTGGTGACAGGCTTAGGCTACTGCTGTGCAGCAAGCTATGGGTACCGTACGGCCGAGCGCTCTGGAGTGCTAGTGCTTGTTGCCGGATTGCTTCCTGGCTACCCTGCTCGTAAGTAGGTGCCTCTGTGCAACCGATCCCTAAGAATACCGAGCCCTTGTAATCCTCCTGAGTCCTAGCAATCCAACAACTGCCTTTGCGAGAACGGGAGCTGGACAACGGTACCAGGGCCTGCCGCTACTGGGTTCAGGGGCTGGATACTCGTGCGCAGGGCCGGGCTCTTGAAGGGCAGAGGGACCGGGGTCGGTCTTGGGCGGCACAACAGCAGGTGTCACGCTACTTTACAAGGTCAGCGATAGCAATGGCTCTTGAATGGCCGGACAGGCAAGACAAGGCGGTCAAGTCGCTGACTGCACTACACAAAAGCCGGGCCAACGGGCCTGATTGTCCACTTTGGTACAAGTAAAACGTATGCGGATGCTCAAGGCTAGGTTGACTCGGTCAGAGTGAGGGTTTGAGCATTGCAGAGTGCTCTGCTGAGTGTTACCGAGTGCCGAAAAGACTGCACGGGGCCCCTTTATATAGCATAGGGCACCTTCTAGGACCTGCCAGTCACCTTCCCGCAGTTGCCGGGGGGTGCGGCACTACACGCCAACAGACCACGGAAAGGCTATCCCACCAGCTCAACTAATACAGAAAACCAAATGCCGTCGTGCACTGCAAAGCGGCTAGCTCAAGCCTACCACCACCGCAAACGGGAGGGCACACACCCCCCGCGCTACAAAGCACCGGCCGCACGCAAACTGAACCAAACTACGCACTTTGACAGCAAAGCTCTATTCATTGCTCCTGTCGGCAGCTCCTGGCATCATCCAGAACAGCCAGGCTTCACGCCAAAGCTGCGCACCCCCCGTTGGGCATACCCCCGCCCGCCATTTGCACCTTCCGCCGGCTCAGTGCTGCGCCAAGGGCAGGTCTCCTGGCCGGCCGTCCTTACCACGGAATACAACTAGTAATATCGCTAGTTGATGTGCCGCCAGTTGGCTGTACATTGGGGAAAGCCTGAAAGCTCGCTCCCCCCGTTGCCGTACAACTGCAGTCGCTGCTGCCATTGGGCCACTCGTGCCCTCTTGCCCACACACTTGTCTGCGCTGCGCCACCGTTACCCGCGTGTGTCCCAAGTCCGTGACCTACCATCTCGTCATGCCCATGCTCACAGCGCAACGTGTCCTTCCCGCCGAAGGGTGGCGCCGAACAATAAGCAGCGACAGCCCGACCTGCGGACGCTAGCGCAACAGCCATAGCACCATCCTCAGTGGCCTGTCGAGCGTCATTAAGGCCGTCAATGCCGCAGGAGGCCAGGATGCCGGAAATAGGGTTTAATACTAAGTTCTGGGTCCCCACTCAGGTAGCTGGAGCCCAAAAAGGTGTCATTGGATTCAGCTCGACGAGTAGGTTCCATATATGCAAAGAAGATTTACGGTTACCCCCCTTTTTGAGGAGATATGGCCCTTTGAAGCTCCGGGGGGGCCACGCGCGGCCCCCGGCCCCCCCAAAGGGGGGCCTAGGCATATCAGTTTTCCCCCAAAGAGGTGTCATTGGATTAGGGTTTTTTCACTGCCCGCGTCATGCATGCTGCATGCCTCTTTTTCCGTCAAACAAGCTGCACTTGGACCTGGCATGAGCTTCAGGCCAGGCACGTGCATCATAGAGCCTGCACGAGGTTTTGCTGGGCGCAAACGAGCGCAGCCGCGCTCACAATTCGTTGGCCCGCATTCGGGGCGCAGAAAGGGCGGTGCTTGCCGCCTCGCCGATGCAGGTATAAAGCCGCTCGCCAGCTCAAGGCACTATAGGACGCCTAAGCTTGCACCCCACCGAGGGTCCCGCCCTGCGGTCCGGCGGCGGCACGAAAAGGTTGGTATTTTGAGTTGGGTCCGGCCACCTTATCGCGTAATTGAGTTGCCCACGTCGACCATTCGAAATTCAGGCGTGCCCAGTTGCACGTGAAGCATCCTCGGTGCAATAGTTTAGCACCTGCGGCCTCGAAGGAGCGAGCCGGGACGGTCAAACGCGCACCGTTGTGCCTGCTATCGTAAGAATTAGAGGGCAGCGATTTGGATTACAAAAAGCACGATGCAAGGAATTGGGTCAAGGTCACGTTGCATCGGTACGCCAGATACGTCAGAGATACGCTGGCCCAATTGGCCTGCATGGGCCTTGTCGTGAGCTCCACAGATGGCACGTTAGGGCGCGCCTACATACAAGGCGACAGCACCTTACCCAGTTGACCCAGTGCTGTATGTTGAAGTGTGGCGCGGCGTGCGTGGCGTGGCAGCTGGCGGCAGGGGCCTTCACGCCCTCGGAGACCGCCCACTGCGCGCGCACTGAGGGCTGGGGGCAGGAGGGAGTAGGCTTTTGGCAAAAAAACGATGGTACAGCGGCTGTGCGGGCTTGAAACCGCCGTTCCACGGACAGTTAGGACCTCTGCAAGCGTCCACGGGGATAAGGGGAGCCGCACCAGCGCTCACACAGGGCCACAACCACCCCCTACATCGAACTTGGTAAGATCCGATCAAGTTGGTTGTTGCGGCAGGCCATTGTGGTGTCCGGCCACGAACATACATTAAGCAGGTACAGGCATGTACATATGTGTGCACAACAGCACCTTACCCTGTTGACCCAGTCTTGTCAAAGCGTGGCGCGGCGTGGCGTGGCAGCTGGGGGCGGGGGGGCTTCACGCCCTGGGATGTGCCCAAGGCGCACGGAGGGCTGGTGGCAGCAGGCGGGAGGAGACTGTGTTTGCGCAGTTGGTGCCCTCTGTCCACCTGAGAACACGGGCACGGTGGCAGCACACTGTTGTTGGTACCCTGTGGCGCACCAGGCAGCTGGTGGGACCCCATAATAACTGTCTATGCAATGCGAGCAAGAAATGTTTGGGAGCTGGTGGCACGTGTGCTTGGGCACGCCGAGACATTAGGTCCTCCTCCGATTGTCCAATTGCTCCGTTTGATTTTGAACTCACCCCCCAACGGAAGGGTGTCTGAGCCTGGAGACCACTCACATTTGCCGCTTTTTGGCCTATGTATCTGTATATTTTAGGGGCTGGTGGATACAGGTGTGTGGGGTAGGTGGGTGTAGCACAATGGCGTTGGCTGTCCATCCTTGTTTGAGTCTGGGAGCGTATAGACTCACCTCCTGAGTAACGCTTTGTTGCAGCGCAATCCTGGGGTCCTCAAGCAGTGTTCCGGTCTTATCTGGCGGAAAATTCTGACCGTTCATAATTTCGGAGCCTTCGGGTCTGAGAATCCTGACAATCGTACATTTTCCAGGATTTCTGGGCCAATCCTGGGGGCAAAACCTCTTGAAAATCCTGATTCGGTCAGAATTCTGCCTCGAATAATCCTGACAGGCAGCCCAAATGGCCGCCAAAATCATGATAATCCTGAAGACCGGGACACTGCCCTCAAGTGTAAGATTATGCTTGAATTGGAGTGGCTGCTGCGTGTGGGCTAGTACACAACCGTACTGATGGCTATATGACCAGTAGTTATGGCTATGTATGAAAGGAGAAGCAAGACGGGTGACGCGTAGTACTTGGAAACGGATCGTGTGCATCGGGGGTGTGCTACCCCAAGCTACGGCACGGTGCCTTGGTTTGGACGTCGATCATACAACGCCATTCTCGAAGGTATATAGTAGACATTATATTGTTACTGAATGACCAGATAGAGTACTTCTGTGCTGAATGACAGCGCTTCTGAACTCGAACGCTGTTTCGCGACGTCGATGGGCAAGGGACGAAGGGCTACTGGCCTGCTAGGTGAACCTCAACCTAGGTATCAGTACAGACAGCAGCTGCGTGCATCGCCGGGAGGCTCGCGGCGGTTCTCGGGCGATTCGTGGTGAGCATCGTCGCGGCGAGTCTCCTCGCCAGGCAGCAGCTCAACCACGTGGGAATATTCGTAGAGCTCTCTTGCCAGTGGTGTAGGCAAGTGGTGAAAGCTCCAGGGGTCCAGCCGTGCCTGCTTTAGCACTTGCAGCTTGCTGGCCAGGGCAGACCGGCTACCGCACGGAGTACGATTGGTGACATAATGCATGATCTGTTGCTTCAAATGAACTTGCGGCTTTCGTGTTGCACGGCGTGCGGGGTGCGGGGGCTCTGGCGATGAACGCCAAGGGCTTCGGGCGTTGGCAGGATGACGTTCAACTTCACGTGCCTGTGTCCACAATACCATACTACCTATTGACGCTCAGCTGGCTGGCAGTTGATACCGCCTGCTGGCGCATGCTTTGCCCCGTTTACGATTGGCCGGCTCTCCAGCCTGACCAATGACACAGGGACACATTTCTTATGCCCACAGGTCGGCGTCGGCCACGACTTTCGTGGGCCTGCTGTCGGCCGTGTGAACCTCGGGCTACCGGAAGGGCCGTGTGCACAGGCGAGGTAGGGTCGTACGGTTGTTACACTGCTACGCCGCTCCGCAGAGCCGGCTCACAGCGCGGAGGCCCTGTAAGGGTCCTCAAGGCAAGCGAGCGGCCCCCAAAATAAGGGCACGCCCCCTAGGCACACCCCCCTCGCAAGGGCGAAGAGCCACCCGAAAGACGTAGGGTAGGGTAGGGTGTGTGTGTGTGCGCCGTGCTCTTCTTGCGTTGTTGGCCTTTCCATGCCTGGAGACTGAGGCGTGGGGGTGGATGGGGGTGGGCGGGGGTGCGGGGGAGAGGCAGGTGAAGGAGGGTGAGAGGTGCGGGGGCTGGGGGTGGCTGGGGGCGGGCAGGAAAGAACGGGGTGTGGGCGAGGGCGAGGGCGAGGGAGGGTGTGTGTACTGCTTGCCTGATGCCTTACAAGGTATCTCGCCTTTCACTACGCCCGTGTTCCCCTGCTGATGCATGCCCACCCACAGGACATGGCAAGCCCCGTGGCCTACCGTCCTCAAGTTGTCGGCCGCTCCGCCCACGGTTGCCCAACCCGTCCCCTTCCGAGAATCCAGGCCGCGCGGCGCGCTACGGCACCCTACGGCACCCTACGGCACCCCACACTCCGCGCGGTGCAGGTGGGGCATAGCAGTGCAGGGGTGGGAGGGCGTACACACGCGTGTGTACTAGGCCTGGCTTGGCAGGTCATGGCTGATGGATGCGTGGCGGCTGTTGGTTGTGTTGGTGGACAGCAGAGGGATTATGAATGGCAAGGTTCATTAGAGCATGATGCAATCTTTTCTTGCACAAGCCGTTATGTCGTATGGCATACACCTCTTTTCCTGGCGCGTTTCCCCCTACCCATGCCCCCCAGGCTTACCTGATACCTTACAAGGTATCTCGTCTTTCACTCTGCCCCTGTTCCCCTGCCCATGCATGCCCACAGGACATCCCCAGGGTCCCCCAGCAGCTCCTCTGATCAAGGTCTTCACAAGGTCTCTCATTGGGCCATTGGAGGCTGGTGCGGCACCATGTGGCGCCCAGGACAACCCCCATCGGCCATGCAGCTTCCTGCCGTGTTGCTCCCCGCCAATGTGGAGCAGCTGTTGACGCAGGCAAGTGCCGGTTTCGTGGGCTTCCACGCAGGAGGGGGCTGGGCTGGGCATGAGCACAAGTTTGGGCGGGCTAGGGATAGGGGACCTTCTGGCGGGTCCTAGTGCTCATGAGTGCTCTTTGAGTCTGCCTGGTGCCCGCCGCTGGCACACAATGGCAGGTGTTGTGGCGGGCTGTACATTGGACAGTTTCTCGGAGGCTGCACAGAGCCCAGGGTTGCTGTCCAAATGAGGCGTGTGTGTTACACCAGGACATTTAAAAGACTCTGCGAAGACTCACCAGCTATGCACCCACTACGAACTCCACCACATGGGTCTCCCTGCTTCAGGCTTTGGTTTTAGCTAAGGCCTGCCTTTCACTCTGCCCGTGTTCCCTTGTCCCTGGGCCATGCAGCTTCCTGCCGTGTTACTCCCTGCCAATGTGGAGCGGCTGTTGACGCAGGCAAGTGCCGGTTTCGTGGACTTCCACGCAGGAGGGGGCTGGGCTGGGCATGCGCACAAGCTTGGGCGGGCTAGGGATAGGGGACCTTCTGGCGGGTCCTAGTGCTCATGAGTGCCCTTTGAGTCTGCCTGGTGCCCGCCGCTGGCACACAATGGCAGGTGTTGTAGCGGGCTGTACATTGGACAGTTTCTCGGAGGCTGCACAGAGCCCAGGGTTGCTGTCCAAATGGGGCGTGTGTGTTACACCAGGACATTTATAGACTCTGCGAAGAAACACCAGCTGTGCACCCACTACGTACTCCACCACATGGGTCTCCCTGCTTCAGGCTTTGGTTTTAGCCGTGCCTGGTTTAAGGAGTCATGATCTTCTTCTGCAATCCTTCGCAGCACCATCCCACATGCGTTGGCTCAAGATTCTGAAGATGCTGAGGACTTCGGACCAGGTGCTACTGTTGGAAGACTCCTCTGATCTTCAAGGTCTTCACAAGGGCTCGGGTGGCGCGGCACCCAAGACAACCCCCACGCCAAGCCTTGCGTACAGCTGTGCAGGAGAGGACAGGTGGGGGAGGGTGACAGGCGCAGGGGCGTGAGCATGCGTGGGCTATGGTTGTGGATGGTTGGCAACCAGCTTGACATCAACGGCAGCACAATGGTAGCTGCGGGCACGCACAGGGTCAGGTGTGGGCCACGCCCCGACCACATGGCCAGCCCGGCCCATGCTGCTGGATCCGCCTGTGCGTGTGTGCGACGCCAATACATACCCATCCTGACTAGGTCGCTATGCTGCACAAACGGGGCGTAAGAGTCACGTACGTGAACCGGCTGCCGGCGGCAGATCTGGGGATATGGTAGTTGCGGCGGTTCCGCAAGCAAGACAAGTACAAGGCGCAGATGAAGCTTCATGTCTGCAGTGCGGGTAGACGGTGGTGGTGGCTAAGCGCGTCCAAGAGTCTCGCGCACATTTCTTGCTGCTGCTGCTTATGGTGTCTGTACCCCAACGCTGCCCCCCAGACCGCTGGATTTTGGAGAGCAGGCGGCGAAGCCGCACAGTACCGCACCGGCATCCACCCCGGGCGGCTGCCCTTCGCGAGGGTCGAACAGGTGAGGGTAGCGAGCATGTGCTTGGTTTGGGGCTGGGTTTGGGAGAGGTGGGTGAGTAAAGGAAGAAGCAGGCCACATCACTGTCTTCCTAGCGCAAGCAGGCGAAGGTTCTCCTGTGCGATCAGGTGCTGGTCTTCTTGTTTTATCAGCAGCCTCCACAAGCGGTACTCTTCTCTTGCACACACGGTCATCCTTTACTCACCCACCAACCAGCACCCTGCCCCTGTCCCCCGTCCACCCTTGCAGGCATGGCAAGCCCTTGAGCCTACCACACCTCGCTGCTTCGGTGCCCACGGCGCCAACCTGTTCGCTTTCGAGAGTCTGTGCGGCGCCCTACCCTGCTGTAGGGTCCTCAGCCCTATGCGCAGCGAAGGTGGGTGTGGGATGCTGCTGCTTGGTATCTGCCGTGTGTATTAGGTCCGGGCATGTGCATTAGGGCCGGCTGTGCGGAGCCAGTGGCGGTTGTTGGTGCCCTATTGCCCCCCCGAGCTGCAGCATTCGCCGACTCTGTGTGTTAAGGGCAGCTAGCTGTGGTGCGAACAGAAGCCCTTTAGGCACACCGGCGCACCTGTGAGCCTGCGGACGTCTTGTGCCTCGCAACCGCCTCCCTTCTGACTTTGCTCCCTGTGCCTGCGCTGCCCTGCCCACAAGGTCCATGGACGTCATGCACGGTGGCCAGTGCCCTCACCTGTTGGGGAGTGGATGAGTACCGTGGCCAAAGCCTCCGTACCTCGGCAAAGTCTGAGCCTGCATTTGTTGACGACAGGTGAGGGCAGGCGTGCTGCTATTGGTGGACAGTAGGCCACATGTGCGTGGCAACGTTTACTAATGTTCACTAATGTATAGCCGTACGGTTCGCACCTGGCTTCTGCCTGGCTACGGATGAGCAGTTAAGCCCTCTTCTCATGTTGCATTTCTCCTACCCCCTGCCCCCTGCCCCCTGCTTCCCTGCTCCCTTGCACAGTTTCTCACGTTTTACTCTTCCTCCCGCAAATGCGTGCCCACAGGGCATGGCAAGCCCTGCGGCCTACCATCCCCGAGTGATGGCTGCCCTTCGCTGCTTCATCGCCAACCGGTACTCCACCTGTCGCCTTCCGAGGATCTTGGGCCGCGCGGCACGCTACGGCACTCGACCCTCCGCGCAGTGCAGGTGGGCGTGGGTGAGGGCGAAGGAGGGCGGAGGCCGCTGTGGAGAGCATGGCCTCGGGTGTGTATACTAGGCCTGGCATGTGCGGGGTGTATGTGTGACGAGGGCAGCAGCTGTATCGGGAATGGGACTGGCGGGATGGGATGGCGGGATGGGATGGCAGAGTAGTGCGACATGTTGTGTGTCTTCCACCCCATGCCCCCCTGCTTCCCTGAGGACTTACATGGTTTCTCACGTTCTGCTCTGCCCCTGGTTCCTGCTGATGCATGCAGGCATGACAAGGCCTACCATCCACAAGTGGTGGTGCTGCTTCCCACCGCGCCAACCTGTTCCCCAACGGGCATCCACACTGCGCGGCGCCCTACCAGGCACATTGTGTTGATACTGGCCAGGGACACACGGTGAGTGTAATGGTGGAGAGTAAGGACAGGTGTGCTTGCTGGTGGGATCGCAGCATGCAAAGGGGGCGGCCGCATGGCCTGCCGCCATCTGCAGGTACTGAGTGCGAGTCTGGGTGTGGTGCGACCTGCTGCAACGTGCGCGTGCAGGCTTTGTGCTTTGTTGCTGTTCTTCTGCTTTGCCTTACGACACAAGCTGTACCTCAGTGCATCTGCTGCTGCCCATTGCGCAGGCCTGATCACCCGCCTTCCCGTCCGCTTCGTGGCAACGGTGTGGCTAGTCCAAGGCACCCAACGTCACATGGTACTAGGTGAGGGAGGTTGCGGTGGGCGGCTGTGACGGCTAGGGGTGGCGACTGACTCCGAAAGCTTGTGCACTAAGCATACGGCGCTTGTCGGTGCAGAACTGAAGTATCAACGCCCTCTTCGTCTCGTCTACAGGCCCACCCCAACCGGGGCCACCCTGCTGTGGCCCTCCCTAGTACTGCAATTAAAAGCGCTCCTGGTCCTTGCTGCTGTCGCTGTGTGTGCAGGTGACGTTTAACAAGCTCCAGTGACAGCTGCAACGAGACACTTATGGACACGCCGACAAGCTGCAACGGTAAGCCTTACACACATTATGCACCAAAGTACACAGTCTTTGTCCTCGCATGCGATAGGGCAACACTGCTACCCGTTGGGCACCTGAGCTGGCACCTGAGGCACTCCCATGCGCCTTGTGCACTGCCGCAGGATGCGAACCTTCAGGCCTACCATTGGAAAAGGTTGTAGATGGCTTTCCAGTGCTGCCATGCCAATAGAACCTACTGCATCTCAGTTGTGGGAGTAAGCATGTTTGAACCCTGTACTGGACATGCTGTACAACATGTTTGCCTTTAACACTCAGATAACACACAACTTATGCAGTAGCACTGTCATGGAGCAACTCACTATCAATGGCGTTTTACCCACGCGTGCATTCCTCCTTGCGCCCCATGCAGACCATCCACAGACTGCCGCCTCTGCCGCCTCTTCGACTGAGATACCTCGTCGAACCGTCACTCAACCACCTACTACAACTCCCACCGATGCGGGTCCACTAAGGTCCAAGTGCTGGCCCAGGTGCGCAATGCAAACAAGTCTATCACAAGTCCCCAGTTTCTGTCGCTAGACTCCGAGCGCCGCCACCATGCGCTGCATGTGTTCTTGTGAGATGCGCATCATAGGGGCTGGAATGAGGGGCTGTTGCTCTACAGGCAACGCCCCCTTGGCCAGCACTCTTCCATGAGTAAATGCTGGCCTCCTGACCGCCGGACATGCACGCACTGCAGAACCCATGGAGGCTGTGGGGTGGCGTGCAGGGTGGGCGACGCGAGGGGGTGGGGGTAGGAGGGGTACTGCGACCCTGCCTGATACTTCACCTACCCTGTGTAGGTACACGCGCGCCTTGTGACTAGAGCAACTACCTGTCAAAGCTTACAATCCTTGCTGCCTTTCCTGTGGTCCCACAGACCGGGGGGAGCCAGCGGGCAACTGGTGGGGCCGGAGCCGTTGGGGCAGAGGGCAAGTGATGGACCGACCCCGTGCTGGTGCGCATGAGCCAGCCCTGAAGGTGAGCGTCGTGTCCGGCTGTGGGCAGGGATGCATGTTGTGCATGCAAAGCATGGCGTACGGTACGGATTGACTTCCGCACACGTGCAGGAGGTGCAGCGGGTGCAGGGCGGGCACCAGCTGAGCTCGGTGGTGCTGTGTTGTGTCTTGGCTTTGCCTCGCCTTTCACCTTTCTGACGCATTGGGTGCCTCTAGGTAGCTTTTGGTGCGTACTACACCCTCAATGCGCCGCATGGCCCCCGTAGGGTCAGGAACGGGAGCTTATGTGGTGCGACGCGGTGGGAGCGCCAGCAGGTGCCGCTTGGACGGGCAAGGCACAGGTGGGTGACGCGATGGCACTTGTGCACAACAACTGGTCGGGCTATAAAAACACAATAAATGCCCTTTGCAAAGGTAACCCCAGCGAAGTACAGACGATTTACAGCCTGGGCTTGCCGAATGTTATCTGCATACGCAAAGCGGTGGGACCGTTTCAACGACATTTGCACATTTAGAGCATTTAGAGCATTCATATAGCATCCATATAGCTCTCATCTCTTCTTCATCGAACAACTGCACAGCATGTCACAGCAGGCCAATGGGGACCGGGATGTACGGCAGGGCGTTCTGGAGGATGAATACTGGCTGTTCAAATTGCTCAGCTGCGCACCAATGCCACACTAGCTGTTAAAGCTTTCAGAAGTGCTTGTATAACACTCCTCTACTTCGTGGCGAGTGTGAAGCAATGGTATGCAGTCGTCATCATGTAGCGTTTTCAACCTTTGCGCAGACCTGTCAACAGGACAGGTCCTGCTGATCTTGCAATGCTCCCTTTACATGCACAGAGGCATGTCTATCGTAGCCAGCTGCTGCCGGCTTGGTGGGTGGTCGCGCTAGTGGTTGGTAGGTTCTGCCACAGCCGCGACGAACCGCAACCACAAATGTGGACTACACTATCCATAGGTTTCACATTTATCTGAATTGAGTTCCTGGTTTTGCAGGCGTGCAACTGGTGGCAATCGCTAGCGCAAGCGGCCAAGAGATGCTCCAGGCATTTGACGGCAAAGTGGTGAGGACAGAGGCTGCAGTTCTCTTCCAACAAACTATCCCAATCATCTTATTTACATTTGTGCCGCGCATATGCTCCTGCAGGGTGGATCAGGTGGTGCAACCTCCTTGGGGGATGGGTTTTATGGCACGCTGACGTTTCAGGCCATTCTGGCTGTCACAGCTACCCTGCTCGAGCACTGCACCACGGATGTGCCGGGTGTACTGTATGACGCGGGAGCAGGGGTCGGGAGGTGAGTGACGTGCAGAGAAGCATCCTTCCAACGCTGAATGCCGTACTGCAATAACTGTACAACCAACTTTAACGAACATCCCACCAACACTCTGCGTAGGTGGCTACTCGTAGCCCTCAAGTGCTTCCCCCACGACTTTTCCAGCGCTTTTGGCACGGAAATAGCCCAGATTTTAAAGCCGAAGTACGAATCGGGCATGGAGGCAGCTGCGCCCTACTTGCCGCCCGGGCTAATGCCTTGCATCTACTTCGAGGACATCCTTTTGGCCCCTCCCGATCTCCTTGTTGGAGTTACCCACGTTGTGGGGTTTCTGGAGGGGTGGTCGCTCGTATGCCTGGACGACCTGGCGGAATTGGTGAACCGCTCGATGACCATTGTGGTTAGAGCATGGCTGCTCTTTGCACTGGTTGCTTGGGGTACATGAAGGCGGGCACGACTCTGTGTACGCCACTGAACTGGAATGCGTGTGCAATCAGAACCCAAGTGTGCCTGGGGGACATGACTGCCTGGCTGCATTTCTAACACAAAAGAAATTACTGTTCCTTGCCCACATGCAGGGACTGGCTGTTGTCAGTGCCCCCAATAAAATGGTGGAGAAGATGGCCAACTTTACGGGCCTGACCCTGAGGGCAACGCTGCCTGTGTCCATGTCCGGCAGTCAGCAGCAGTTCACTGCTTTCATCTTCCAGCGCCGTGGGCACGGTAAGAACGACCTGGGCGAGTGGAACACCGAGCCGCCGCGCAAGTACAGCGAGGAGAGGAAGACGCAGATGGTGGCCAAGCGCGAGGCCAAGCTGCTGCCCTCCGCACAGGACTTGAGGGCTGCGAAGCGCAGGGGGGGCTTTGTGTACTAAGCCCAGGGCGTTGGCATGGTGGCTGAGCGCAGCATGTCCAGGCTGAGATGGAGACGCTTATATTTTGGGGGCCGAAGGTGTTCGGTCCGTATGTGGTGTATGTTCGAAAAGGATCGTAGGGAGGATTTGGGCCAACTTGCTTAGCATTGTCTTGTCGTTTATATTAAGGGCAGGTTGAGTAGCACGCATGAGCTCGTGGGGTAGGCATTGAAGCAACGTTTGCATTTGTCAACTGTTTCCATGTGTGGCTTTTGATCAGTGAGGACTGAAGGAGAATCCAAGCATGCACAAAGGTCCTTTGCGAAGCATGGCAGAGGAACCGCAAGCAACAGAACCAACGCGGCGTGGGCATCCGTACAAGGCATTGCAGGGGAGACCCAGCTCAGAGCTACTCTGCCCTGCATTGCAGGGAGACCAACTCAGAAACTACTCTGCTTGCAATGCAGCACTGAAGCTCTTGCGCGTTATTCTGACCGCTGCGATTCCTCTGCGTTAACGCAAGAGTTTGATGCATGCGTTATACCATTTTCGCGATCAAAAGCCACACATAAACAGGACCAAATGCTGGCGTTGCTTCGCTTCACGTAGATACTATAACACGCCCCGCCCAGCCAGCGTTTGAAGACGATGCTAAGCAAGGCAAATCCGTTTACAGGCGCACCACATGCGGACGCCTGTATGGCGTCTCGGCTACAGACAGCTCAACATGCCAGCGCGCAGCTGAGCAAAAGCCTGCAAGCGGCCTCAAGCCTGTGGCGGCAGCAGCTGGCCGTCATATCTCTCGCTAACTCTACCGGCGCTTCCACGGCGCTGCGTTCTTCCACATGCTTGCGGCGCTGGAAGATGAAAGCAGTGAACTGCTGCTGACTGCCGGACATGGACACAGGCAGCGTTGCCCTCAGGGTCAGGCCCGTAAAGTTGGCCATCTTCTCCACCACTTTATTGGGGGCACTGACAACAGCCAGTCCCTGCATGTGGGCAAGGTGTTAGAAATGCAGCGGCCAGGCAGTCCCCCAGCTTGGGTTCTGATTGCACACGCATTCCAGTTCAGTGGCGTACACAGAGTCGTGCCCGCCTTCATGTACCCCAATAATAATAAAAATAATAATAATAATAGTTACGCCCGCGGCGCCAGGCGGCGTGTTAAGGAGGTGGGGTGTGTTGCACCAGGGCTAGCCCCGTGGCCCCACCACGTGGGGAAGGGCTGGCAGGGCCCACAGGGTGGGCCCTGACTCGCCCTTCAAGAGGGTTGGGGCGTGTGAGTCTTAGGGAGGGCTCCCGAGGCGGGTTGCCGCCGGGTGGGCGAGCGCTCAGCTCCCGTCGACAGCACCGATAGCGAGACCGGTGGTCAGCGTATGGGTGTGCAACCGCTGCAGCATTTCGCCCGCGGCGGTCCACGCACCCAGGGTGCGTAGTAGGTCTGGAACGGCTTTACTGATGGACCCACCCACTCCAGGAGAGGGCCTCCTGCGTGTACTGGACCTGCCATCCCGCCAGGGTCAGCAGCTCAGCTAGGCGCGCGTGTTGTTCAGCTTTTTCGCGGGTCTTTTCCTCGGTCGGGTGTGTGGGGTGTATCCCAGCTCCGATGTAGACAGTGTGCCGCTGTCGGCCTTCGGTGTCGTGGGCAGGCCCTGGCGGTCATACCCGTGTGAGGAATTGTGGGAATGACAGTAGGTCTGGGCATCTTGTCGAGCCCGCGTTTGAGGCTAGCGTCGCGTGGGAGGAGCCAGCGTGGCAGTCGAGTCCCTGCGCTGTGCTCGGGTGTCCTCAGCAGCATTGGCGCCCATGACCATATAGCATCCCCTTTATCCCCTTTAGGCGGCCTTCGCCAGCATCCGGACTGCTCGTTGTGTCTCTGTATGTACAGGGCCTTCATCCGCTGGTGGGAGCAGCCCCCATGATATGACCTGTCCGTCTTCGTGACCACAGGCGGGCACCTTCCGACGCCACAGTGTGCCGCCAAGGGGTCGTCCGTGGCGGTGTGTGTGACAAGGCGTTTGCACCGCTTTGCCAACTTGGCATTCCACAGGGTTCCATGGCGCACCTTGATGCCGTTAAGGACTGCTGGCCAGGGCAGGCTGTGGTCAGTGTGCAGTCGGTGACTACTGGTAGGGCAGAGCAGTGGGATTGTTTCGGCCCATCCCTCCGTGTAGAGCGTGGGCTGGGTGTATCCATTCTGGGTATGGCGAACCGCCTTTTGATACCCACATTTAGGTCGGGCACAAAGCCGCCGGGGCGCGTTGAAGCCAGAACAGCTTTGAGAACGGGGCATTGCAGGCTGGCTCCGAGACCCAGTGTGCGTCCGTTGGTGCTGTGCCGTTGGCTACCGCACCTGCTGCTTGGTCAGCTTTCTCGTTTCCAGTAATACAGATATGCGACTTAACTTTGTAAAGGACAGTGCGTCGCCCTTCCAGGGCGCGCCGTTCAACCAGTTCAACCTTCATGTACCCCAAGCAACCAGTGCAAAGAGCAGCCGCGCTCTAACCACAATGGTCATCGAGCGGTTCACCAATTCCGCCAGGTCGTCCAGGCATACGAGCGACCACCCCTCCAGAAACCCCACAACGTGGGTAACTCCTGGCATGTTTCGCTTTGCGTGTGTCACCGTCCTTTTGTGTGCCTCTCACATCAAACCATCATCGCACCCATCTCGCTGCCTGCCGTTTACAACTCACAGGGACGCCTTGCAACTTCTCCCACCCCTTGTGCTGCCCCTGCCCCTGCCCCTCCCCCACCACAGCCCCCCTGCGACCCCCATGTGGCAACAACGTCCGGCCCTGCTACTTTCGGCTGCTTGCGGCCGTGTGCCGCTGAGCAGGTAAAGCTAGGGGCCTTTGTGTATTAGGTGCAACACGAGAGGAGGCTGTGCATGTACATGTACGGCACCGTGCCAAACACGTTGCACTGGACACATGCACAGACCCCCTCTCAACTGTGTTCCGCCCTGCCCCTCCCCTGCTGCCTGCCCCTCCCAGGCCCAAGCCTCAGGACTCCGTGGCCTTCCCTTCAAGCCCCCCTGCGCCCTTCAAGCTCCCCCGCACCCTCCCGGGCTCCTGGCCTCATGCCTTGTTCAGCGGCCGGATGGCCTCCTGCCCAAGGGTCTGCATGGCTACGGGGCTGTGTCCTCGGCACACCAAGTAAGGAACCAAGCAAGCAGGGCGGTACTCAGCTCAGTGGCACAGTGGCGCAGCAGCACGTGTCCGTGCGGTGGTCGTACGCAAGGATCCCCAGGGGTGGGAGCTTCTGGGTACCATGTGTATTAGCGGTGGCACCCCTGCCCCTGGTCCTTTTCTTGCGTTCCCCTCTCTGTAACTCACTGCCCCTCCCCTGCTGCCTGCCTCTCCAGGCCGAAGCCCCACAGCTCCCTTGCCTTCCCTTCAAGCTCCCCCGCACCTTGGGGCTAAGGAGAGCCCCTCCCTGCCCTTTCACCCCACCTTACTTGACGCTACGCACCGTGTACGAGCCTTGCCTGCTGTTAACCCACGCGCTCCCTTTCAACTGTGTGCCACCCTGCCCCTTCCCTGCTGCCTGCCTCTCCAGGCCCAAGCGACTCCACGGCCTTCCCTTCAAGCTGCTGTGGGGCTGTGTCCTCTGCGCACCAGGTAAGGGACCAAGTAAGCAGCATGCTGGGGCTTGCACGCGGGCTGGTACTCAGCTCAGGGGCACAGTGGCTCAGCAGCATGTGTGGTGGTCGTTGGGTGGGAGGCCTTGGGTACCGCGTGTATTAGCAGGTGCAGCCCTGCTCCTGTCCCTACCCTAATGTTCCCCTCTGCGCACCATGTACAAGCACAGACCTCCACCCACAGTGCCAGTTTAACCCACGCGCTGCCTTTGAACTGCGTGCTGCCCTGCCCCTCCCCTGCTGCCTGCCCCTCCAGGCCCAAGCAAGCCCCACAACTCCACGGCCCTCCCTTCAAGCTCCCCCGCACCTTCGCGCTTCCTGGCCTCTACTGTCCTGCAGCAGACCGGACACCCACTACAGATGACGGGCTACCAGCGGTTGCCACAAGAATTACTTCGGCGGCCTGGACTGACCGCCGCCTCCACCTCCACCGCCCCCTCCCCCTCCCCCTCCTTCCCCTCCTTCCTCTCCCCCTCCATCCCCGCCTCCTCCTCCGTATGGTTTTCTGCAGTGGCCGGTGACGGTCTACCAACGGTGGCTACAAGAACTGCTTCAGTGGCCTTTCAGTGGCCTTTGGGACTGGCCGCCTGGCAATGATAAGTTGGTGTAGGTGGGTTAACAAACTGCGCTGCTGAGCAAAGCCAACGCACATCCTGCCATCGCATGTACTTGGATCTTAGGATGTCACATGATGCACGTATGCTCGACACGGCACAGCTCGTTATGCTTCAAGATTGCGGCATTCGGGCGGGTGTGGCATGGGAGGTGGGTTAGGGAGGCTCACATGGTGCGTCAGGTGGTGTGTATTAGCAGTTGCACCCCCATACCTTGCGGTCCTCTCACAGCAGGCCCCAGCTTGAGTTACGCACCATGACCCCCACCCACAGTGCCATGACCCCCAACCCACGCGCCCCCTCTCAACTGCGTACTGCCCGCCCTGCCCCTCTCCTGCTGCCTGCCCCTCCAGGCCCAAGCCCCAGGACTACGTGGCCTTCCCTTCAACCTCCCCTCAAGCGCCCTGCGTGCTCCTGGCCTCTTGCATTGTTAAGCCAGCGGGACTGCACGCACACGGTGTGCCCAAGGGCCTGCATGGCTACGGTGCTGCGTCCCCTGCTCACCAGGTGAGGGACCAAGTGTAATTTTGTTGGGTAGTCCAGCGCAGCTCGTGCAGGTGTGGGACACCTACTGGCGCCGTACAACAGAGCATGTGAACAGTGAAAGTGGCACCTTGCCACAGAGATAGTGTATTTGTAGGGGAAAATGTTATTATAAACTCTGCCGAGCAACAGCACCCATACATACCGCAACTTGTTGCGGGCATGGGAGGCCATGCGATACCTGAAACCAGTCCTGTGGCTGCTCATACAAGTCCTTTGGGTCATGAGTATGCAGGTGCAGGAGCGCAACCTTGCAGCCTTACCCAGTACCGAGGGTCTTAGTGGACAACGCGCTGACCTAGTCAAGGGCGCTCGGGTCTCTTGGCAGATGGCCTACCATGAGTAGATCGACGTCGATGCGTACCTGCGCGAGAACCTAGGAGATATGACAGTGGTTGACTTCCTATGGAAAGCATTAATGGACCTGGTGGGGCCCGCAGCGCAGGGGGTGCGCGATGGCGATGGCAGAATCAGCCTGGTGGTGGGGCCAGCAAATACCGACAGGCTGCTGCAGTCCACGGCGGGCCACGCACAGGAGTGGGTGACGGGGGTACGTGCTGGACGTAGAGCGGGCGACGGGCCAGCGCCCCACCGCTGAGGAGCTGCAGAGGGAGTTCCTAGCAGCATTTGATGATGCAAAGAAGCACACGGCAGAACGGGCTAGGGAGCGCTTGCACACGGGTGAGCACAACCAGAAGCCGGGGGAGAGCATTAACACGTACACTGCACGGTTCCGTACCATCATCCGGGATGCGGGGAAGATGGAGGACTTGGACAAAATCCACTGGTTTAAGACGGGGCTGTTGCCGCAGCTGTACGCGGCTGTGTGGAAAGACTACAACATGAAGGACTGGGCGGATCTGGACTCATTGGTAGAGTTCACACGGGGGGTGGAGAGCAAGGACTTGGCACGCAGAAAGCCCACAGCGCCTGTTGTTAACACTGTGCAATCCCCCTCCCCTCCCTTCTGCCCCAAACGCAAATTCGTGCAGAGGTGCGGCAACGGCGACGGTGGCCACGGCAACAGTGGCAACGGTGGCCACGGAGGTAACGGCAACGGCAATGGCGGCCGCGGCAATGGTGGCCGCGGTGCCCGCCGCACCCGGCAGGAGAATGCGGGCGGACCGTGCCAGGGCTGTCACCAGCCCTGGGAGCATAACCACCACCTGAAGTGCGACGCCTACTGCGCCTGGAAGCTGGCCAAGCTGGAGGCCAAGTAGGATGCTGGCAGCTTGGCAGGGGTAGCGGCTTGGGAGGCTGAGCCAGCTGCTGTGTTGGTACCAGAGAAGGTAGCAGGGTTAGGGCCGGAGCCTAGCCCTCAGGCAGTAGGCGCTGAGGGTGAGGGTGAGCCCGTGGTGTTGTCTGTTACCCCACCCGAGCCAGACCGCATGGTAGCAAGGTCTGAGTTCGCTCGGGTGGAAGCTGCGCTGGGGGTGTCGTTCTCGTATGACGCCCACTGTAACAGCCTATGTGTATGATCCCACGGGGTCCTGCCTAGGGCGCCTGAGTGCCCACCACCTGTCCGTTCTCCGTGCGCTATATTACGCACACGCCCAGCGCACGCCGAGACACATGCAGCCCTCGCTGGTGGGTGCTCCTTTGAGGAAAACCTCGCCCGGCTCCTCTTGCGCTACAAGGACGGTGCACGGCACCCGCAGGGTATGACTATCGACAAGAAAAATGAGTACACAGTTAACCCGGGCCTGCTTGATGCCCTCAGCGAGGGATTAGGGGGCAATCTCCACGAGCGCTTTGCCAGCCTTCTTAACACCTCTGCGCACTGTAGGGAGTACTCCTCCCCGCACCCTGAGGACGCCCTGTTTGGTGCACATCATGACGCCTACACAGCCCTCTTCAGCGGCCTATCAGTGGCACACCCACCACCTGAGCCGATACATGTGGAGCGTGCTGTGGCATGGGCACTCCTAAGTCGCGGTGGATAGCTCCCGAGCGACCAGCCCTGCATCACGGTGCTGCTGGTACCACACGACCCGGTCGCCGTGCACCGTCACCTGGTCAGCCCCCATGTACATGCTCTCGGCACCATAGACCCAACACACCGCAGCACAACTGCGCAACCGAGCAGGTACAACGCCCCAGGCCGATGGCCAGGGGCGGAGCGCTTACACCCGAGGTCTGACTCTTCTGCTAGTAGTGAACCCGCAGGCTACTGCCAACAACAATGGGGTCACCTCCAGCGCACTCTCTGTGCAATAGGGCGACCGAGGCCCCTGCCCCACCCGCGTCACAGCCACCCACCTAGGGGAAGACGCGCACGCCCAGATGGCCTCCTGCGCGCCCCAGGTGGGCAGTGCGCAAGCTCCGAGCCCTGAAGAAGCGCCGCCACAGAGCCCACAGACCAACGGCACCTGCGCCGTCATCAGCGGTGCAGTGGCATCGGTGAGGACACACTTCCCGGCACACATACCCCTGCGGCCGCGCCACGGTGTGCTGCTATACCGGGCGGCTCGTGCCTACAGCAGGACAAAGGCCCCAACCTCCTTGGGGCTGCTGTCTTTAATGCATCCACCAACGAGACTATCTATGTGAACCCCAACGGCCTCAACGAAACCAATACTATTGCGAGCAGAAATCAGCGGCCTTCGGCGCGGCAGTCGCTCGCACCTGGGCCAGAAGAGACGCTCCACATATACACTGACAGCGCTACCCTTTGCCTTATTCGCAAAATGATTAATGAGCCAGCAAAGCTACATATCAGTAAGCACAGGGAACTCCTCGAGAATGTGGTTGAACTGGTTGAGCGGGCGCCTTGGAAGGGCTGGCCACTGCCCTTTACAAAGTCAAATCGCATATTGGTATTTCTGGTAACGAAAGCTGACCAACCGCTGGTGCGGTTGCCAACGGCACAGCACCAACGGTCGCCCGCTGGTCTCGGAGCCAGCCTGCAATGCCCGTTCTCCAAGCTGTTCTGGCTCCAGCGTGCCTCCGGCACGGCTTCTTTGTGCCCGACCTGAATGTGGGTATCAAAAGGCAGTGCTCACTCATACCCAGAATGGATACACCCAGCCGCTCTACACACAGAGGGATGGGCGGAAACCTATTACTCTGCCCTAACAGCAGTCACCGACTGCACACAGACCACAACCTGCCCTGGCCAGCAGTCCTGAACGGAATCAAGGTGCGCCACGGAACCCTGTGGAATGCCAAGTTAAAAGCGGTGCAAACGCCCCCTTGTCACGCACCGCCATGGGCTTGCCTTGCGGCACACTGTGAGCGACGGAAAGTGCCCCGCCTGTGGGCACCAAGACGGGACAGGTCACATCATGGGGGGCTGCTCCCACCCGCGGATGAAGGCCCTGTACATACAAAGGCACAACGGTGCAGTCCAGATGCTGGTGAAGGCCGTTTCCAAGGGGGAACGCGGGGGATGCTACATGGTCATGGATGCCAATGCGGCTGAGGACACTCCAGAGTACAGCGCAGGGACTCGTCTGCCCCGCTGGCTCCTCCCACGTACGCTAGTCTCCAATGCAGAGCTCGGCAAGATGCGCCCAGACCTACCCGTTATCCCCACAATCCCCTGACAGGTGTGGCGGTCGGGCCTCCCCACAACACCCGAAGGCCGACACCGGCACACAGTCTACATAGTGGAGCTGAAATACACCCACGACACTCAACACGAGGACAAAATTCACGAAAAAGCTGAACAACACACACGCCTGGCTGAACTCCTGACCCTGGCGGGATGGCAGGTCCAATACACGCGGCAGGAAGCCCTTCCGCCCGTGCACGTGTTGCCAAGCTGTCAGCCCGTGCTTGGCGTGTTGGCTGCGGTATACCACTCCTTCACATCGCTATTGGGGGCCCGGCACCGGCAACACGGGCGCCTGTGGGCGAAACAGCAGCAACACGGTGCCGTGGCTTACCTCACCAAGCAGGGGAGTCCCCCTTCCGCCCGTGCACGTGTTGCCAAGCTGTCAGCCCGTGCTTGGCGTGTTGGCTGCGGTATACCACTCCTTCACATCGCTATTGGGGGCCCGGCACCGGCCAACACGGGCGCCTGTGGGCGAAACAGCAGCAACACGGTGCCGTGGCTTACCTCACCCAGCAGGGAGTCCCCTGCCCACGTGCACGTGTTGCCAAGCTGTCAGCCCGTGCTTGGCGTGTTGGCTGCGGTATACCACTCCTTCACATTGCGATTGGGGGCCCAGCACCGGCCAACACGGGCCTGTGGGGAAACAGCAGCAACACGGTGCCGTGGCTTACCTCACCCAGCAGGGGAGTTCCCCTGCCCCCCGTGCACGTGTTGCCAAGCTGTCAGCCCGTGCTTGGCGTGTTGGCTGCGGTATACCACTCCTTCACATCGCTATTGGGGGCCCGGCACCGGCCAACACGGGCGCCTGTGGGCGAAACAGCAGCAACACGCGTGCGTGGCTTACCTCATCCAGCAGGGGTCCCCTTCCGCCCGTGCACGTGTTGCCAAGCTGTCAGCCCGTGCTTGGCGTGTTGGCTGCGGTATGCCACTCCTTCACATCGCTATTGGGGGCCGGCACCGTAACCACACGGGCGCCTGTGGGCGAAACAGCAGCAACACGGTGCCGTGGCTTACCTCACCCAGCAGGAGTCCCCTGCCCCCGTGCACGTGTTGCCAAGCTGTCAGCCCGTGCTTGGCGTGTTGGCTGCGGTATACCACTCCTTCACATTGCGATTGGGGCCCAGCACCGGCCAACACGGGCGCCTGTGGGCGAAACAGCAGCAACGGTGCCGTGGCTTACCTCACCAGGGGGTCCCCTTCCGCGTGCACGTGTTGCCAAGCTGTCAGCCCGTGCTTGGCGTGTTGGCTGCGGTATACCACTCCTTCACATCGCTATTGGGGCCGGCACCGGCCAACCGCGGCGCCTGTGGGCGAAACAGCAGCAACACGGTGCGTGGCTTACCTCACCCAGCAGAGTCCCCTTCCGCCCGTGCACGTGTTGCCAAGCTGTCAGCCCGTGCTTGGCGTGTTGGCTGCGGTATGCCACTCCTTCACATCGCTATTGGGGGCCCGGCACCGGCCAACACGGGCGCCTGTGGGCGGAACAGCAACAACGGTGCCGTGGCTTACCTCACCCAGCAGGGGAGTCCCCTGCCCCCGTGCACGTGTTGCCAAGCTGTCAGCCCGTGCTTGGCGTGTTGGCTGCGGTATACCACTCCTTCACATCGCTATTGGGGCCCGGCACCCGCCAACCGGGCGCCTGTGGGCGAAACAGCAGCAACGCGTGCGTGCGTGGCTTACCTCACCCAGCAGGGGAGTCCCCCTGCCCCCCGTGCACGTGTTGCCAAGCTGTCAGCCCGTGCTTGGCGTGTTGGCTGCGGTATACCACTCCTTCACATCGCTATTGGGGCCCGGCACGGCCAACCGGCGCCTGTGGGCGAAACAGCAGCAACACAGTGCCGTGGCTTACCTCACCCAGCAGGGGAGTCCCCCTGCCCCACGTGCACGTGTTGCCAAGCTGTCAGCCCATGCTTGGCGTGTTGGCTGCGGTATACCACTCCTTCACATCGCTATTGGGGGCCCAGCACCGGCCAACACGGCGCCTGTGGGCGAAACAGCAGCAACGGTGCGTGGCTTACCTCACCCAGCAGGGGAGTCCCCCTTCCGCCCGTGCACGTGTTGCCAAGCTGTCAGCCCGTGCTTGGCGTGTTGGCTGCGGTATACCACTCCTTCACATCGCTATTGGGGGCCCGGCACCGGCCAACACGGGCGCCTGTGGGCGAAACAGCAGCAACACGGTGCCGTGGCTTACCTCACCCAGCAGGGGAGTCCCCCTGCCCCACGTGCACGTGTTGCCAAGCTGTCAGCCCGTGCTTGGCGTGTTGGCTGCGGTATGCCACTCCTTCACATCGCTATTGGGGGCCCGGCACCGGCCAACACGGGCGCCTGTGGGCGGAACAGCAGCAACACGGTGCGTGGCTTACCTCACCCAGCAGGGGAGTCCCCTGCCCCCGTGCACGTGTTGCCAAGCTGTCAGCCCGTGCTTGGCGTGTTGGCTGCGGTATGCCACTCCTTCACATCGCTATTGGGGGCCCGGCACCGGCCAACACGGGCGCCTGTGGGCGGAACAGCAGCAACACGGTGCCGTGGCTTACCTCACCCAGCAGGGGAGTCCCCCTTCCGCCCGTGCACGTGTTGCCAAGCTGTCAGCCCGTGCTTGGCGTGTTGGCTGCGGTATGCCACTCCTTCACATCGCTATTGGGGCCCGACACGGCCAACACGAGCCTGTGGGCGAACAGCAGCAACGGTGCGTGGCTTACCTCACCCAGCAGGGGAGTCCCCCTTCCACCCGTGCACGTGTTGCCAAGCTGTCAGCCCGTGCTTGGCGTGTTGGCTGCGGTATACCACTCCTTCACATTGCGATTGGGGGCCCGGCACCGGCCAACCGGGCGCTGTGGGAACAGCAGCAACACGGTGCCGTGGCTTACCTCACCAAGCAGGGGAGTCCCCCTTCCACCCGTGCACGTGTTGCCAAGCTGTCAGCCCGTGCTTGGCGTGTTGGCTGCGGTATACCACTCCTTCACATTGCGATTGGGGGCCGGCACCGCCAACACGGGCGCCTGTGGGCGAAACAGCAGCAACACGGTGCCGTGGCTTACCTCACCCAGCAGGGAGTCCCCTTCCGCCCGTGCACGTGTTGCCAAGCTGTCAGCCCGTGCTTGGCGTGTTGGCTGCGGTATACCACTCCTTCACATTGCGATTGGGGGCCCGGCACCGGCCAACGGGGCCTGTGGGCGAAACAGCAGCAACACGGTGCGTGGCTTACCTCACCCAGCAGGGGAGTCCCCTGCCCCCGTGCACGTGTTGCCAAGCTGTCAGCCCGTGCTTGGCGTGTTGGCTGCGGTATACCACTCCTTCACATCGCTATTGGGGGCCCGGCACCGGCCAACCGCGAGGCCTGTGGGCGAAACAGCAGCAACACGGTGCGTGGCTTACCTCACCCAGCAGGGAGTCCCCTTCCGCCCGTGCACGTGTTGCCAAGCTGTCAGCCCGTGCTTGGCGTGTTGGCTGCGGTATACCACTCCTTCACATTGCTGTTTGGGGCCCGGCACCCGCCAACCGCGAGCGCCTGTGGGCGAAACAGCAGCAACGGTGCGTGGCTTACCTCACCCAGCAGGGGAGTCCCCCTTCCGCCCGTGCACGTGTTGCCAAGCTGTCAGCCCGTGCTTGGCGTGTTGGCTGCGGTATACCACTCCTTCACATTGCTGTTTGGGGCCGGCACCGGCAACCGCGGGCGCCTGTGGGCGGAACAGCAGCAACGGTGCCGTGGCTTACCTCACCCAGCAGGGGAGTTCCCCTGCCCCCCGTGCACGTGTTGCCAAGCTGTCAGCCCGTGCTTGGCGTGTTGGCTGCGGTATACCACTCCTTCACATCGCTATTGGGGCCCGGCACCGTAACCGCGAGCCTGTGGGCGAACAGCAGCAACAGGTGCGTGGCTTACCTCACCCAGCAGGGGAGTCCCCCTTCCGCCCATGCACGTGTTGCCAAGCTGTCAGCCCGTGCTTGGCGTGTTGGCTGCGGTATACCACTCCTTCACATCGCTATGGGGGCCCGGCACCGGCCAACACGAGCCTGTGGGCGAAACAGCAGCAACGGTGCGTGCGTGGCTTACCTCACCCAGCAGAGTCCCCTTCCGCCCGTGCACGTGTTGCCAAGCTGTCAGCCCGTGCTTGGCGTGTTGGCTGCGGTATACCACTCCTTCACATTGCTGTTTGGGGCCCGGCACCGGCCAACCACGAGCCTGTGGGCGAAACAGCAGCAACGGTGCCGTGGCTTACCTCACCCAGCAGGGGAGTCCCCTTCCGCCGTGCACGTGTTGCCAAGCTGTCAGCCCGTGCTTGGCGTGTTGGCTGCGGTATACCACTCCTTCACATTGCGATTGGGGGCCCGGCACCGGCCAACACGGGCGCCTGTGGGCGAAACAGCAGCAACTGCGGTGCCGTGGCTTACCTCACCCAGCAGGGGAGTCCCCCTTCCGCCCATGCACGTGTTGCCAAGCTGTCAGCCCGTGCTTGGCGTGTTGGCTGCGGTATACCACTCCTTCACATCGCTATTGGGGGCCCGGCACCGGCCAACACGGGCGCCTGTGGGCGGAACAGCAGCAACACGGTGCCGTGGCTTACCTCACCCAGCAGGGGAGTCCCCCTTCCGCCCGTGCACGTGTTGCCAAGCTGTCAGCCCGTGCTTGGCGTGTTGGCTGCGGTATACCACTCCTTCACATCGCTATTGGGGGCGGCACCGGCCAACACGAGCCTGTGGGCGAAACAGCAGCAACGGTGCGTGGCTTACCTCACCCAGCAGAGTCCCCTTCCGCCCGTGCACGTGTTGCCAAGCTGTCAGCCCGTGCTTGGCGTGTTGGCTGCGGTATACCACTCCTTCACATCGCTATTGGGGCCGGCACCGGCAACCACGGCGCCTGTGGGCGAAACAGCAGCAACACGGTGCGTGGCTTACCTCACCCAGCAGGGAGTCCCCTTCCGCCCGTGCACGTGTTGCCAAGCTGTCAGCCCGTGCTTGGCGTGTTGGCTGCGGTATACCACTCCTTCACATCGCTATTGGGGCCGGCACGGCCAACAGCCTGGCCTGGCGGAACAGCAGCAACGGTGCCGTGGCTTACCTCACCCAGCAGGGGAGTCCCCTGCCCCCGTGCACGTGTTGCCAAGCTGTCAGCCCGTGCTTGGCGTGTTGGCTGCGGTATACCACTCCTTCACATTGCGATTGGGGCCCAGCACCGGCCAACACGGGCGCCTGTGGGCGAAAGCAGCAACACGGTGCGTGGCTTACCTCACCCAGCGGGGAGTCCCCTGCCCCGTGCACGTGTTGCCAAGCTGTCAGCCCGTGCTTGGCGTGTTGGCTGCGGTATACCACTCCTTCACATCGCTATTGGGGGCCCGGCACGGTAACGAGCCTGTGGGCGAAACAGCAGCAACACGGTGCCGTGGCTTACCTCACCCAGCAGGGGAGTCCCCTGCCCGTGCACGTGTTGCCAAGCTGTCAGCCCGTGCTTGGCGTGTTGGCTGCGGTATACCACTCCTTCACATTGCTGTTTGGGGCCCGGCACCGTAACGAGCCTGTGGGCGAAACAGCAGCAACGGTGCGTGGCTTACCTCACCCAGCAGGGAGTCCCCTTCCGCCCGTGCACGTGTTGCCAAGCTGTCAGCCCGTGCTTGGCGTGTTGGCTGCGGTATACCACTCCTTCACATTGCGATTGGGGCCCGGCACCGGCCAACACGGGCGCCTGTGGGCGAAACAGCAGCAACACGGTGCCGTGGCTTACCTCACCCAGCAGGGGAGTCCCCCTTCCGCCCATGCACGTGTTGCCAAGCTGTCAGCCCGTGCTTGGCGTGTTGGCTGCGGTATACCACTCCTTCACATCGCTATTGGGGGCCCGGCACCCGGTAACCGCGAGCCTGGTGGGGAACAGCAGCAACACGGTGCCGTGGCTTACCTCACCCAGCAGAGTCCCCTTCCGCCCGTGCACGTGTTGCCAAGCTGTCAGCCCGTGCTTGGCGTGTTGGCTGCGGTATACCACTCCTTCACATCGCTATTGGGGCCGGCACGGCAACCGCGGGCGCTGTGGGCGGAACAGCAGCAACACGGTGCCGTGGCTTACCTCACCCAGCAGAGTCCCCTTCCGCCCGTGCACGTGTTGCCAAGCTGTCAGCCCGTGCTTGGCGTGTTGGCTGCGGTATACTCCTTCACATCGCTATTGGGGCCCGGCACCCAACACGGGCGCCTGTGGGCGAAACAGCAGCAACACGGTGCCGTGGCTTACCTCACCCAGCAGGGGAGTCCCCCTTCCGCCCGTGCACGTGTTGCCAAGCTGTCAGCCCGTGCTTGGCGTGTTGGCTGCGGTATACCACTCCTTCACATCTATTGGGGGCCGGCACCGGCCAACCGGGCGCCTGTGGGCGGAACAGCAGCAACACGGTGCCGTGGCTTACCTCACCCAGCAGGGGAGTTCCCCTGCCCCCCGTGCACGTGTTGCCAAGCTGTCAGCCCGTGCTTGGCGTGTTGGCTGCGGTATACCACTCCTTCACATTGCGATTGGGGCCCGGCACCGGCCAACACGCGGCGCCTGTGGGCGAAACAGCAGCAACGGTGCCGTGGCTTACCTCACCCAGCAGGGGAGTCCCCTTCCCCCGTGCACGTGTTGCCAAGCTGTCAGCCCGTGCTTGGCGTGTTGGCTGCGGTATACCACTCCTTCACATCGCTATTGGGGCCGGCACCGGCCAACGGGCGCCTGTGGGCGAAACAGCAGCAACGGGTGCGTGGCTTACCTCACCCAGCAGGGGAGTCCCCCTTCCGCCCGTGCACGTGTTGCCAAGCTGTCAGCCCGTGCTTGGCGTGTTGGCTGCGGTATACCACTCCTTCACATCGCTATTGGGGGCCCGGCACCGGCCAACCGCGAGCCTGTGGGCGAAACAGCAACGGTGCCGTGGCTTACCTCACCAGCAGGGGTCCCCTGCCCCCCGTGCACGTGTTGCCAAGCTGTCAGCCCGTGCTTGGCGTGTTGGCTGCGGTATACCACTCCTTCACATCGCTATTGGGGGCCCGGCACCGGCCAACACGGGCGCCTGTGGGCGAAACAGCAGCAACATGCGTGCGTGGCTTACCTCACCCAGCAGGGGAGTCCCCTTCCCCCGTGCACGTGTTGCCAAGCTGTCAGCCCGTGCTTGGCGTGTTGGCTGCGGTATACCACTCCTTCACATCGCTATTGGGGCCCGGCAACCGCGAGGCGCCTGTGGGCGAAACAGCAGCAACACGGTGCCGTGGCTTACCTCACCCAGCAGGGGAGTCCCCCTGCCCCCCGTGCACGTGTTGCCAAGCTGTCAGCCCGTGCTTGGCGTGTTGGCTGCGGTATACCACTCCTTCACATCGCTATTGGGGCCCGCACCGTAACGGGCGCCTGTGGGCGAAACAGCAGCAACACGGTGCCGTGGCTTACCTCACCCAGCAGGGGAGTCCCCCTTCCGCCCGTGCACGTGTTGCCAAGCTGTCAGCCCGTGCTTGGCGTGTTGGCTGCGGTATACCACTCCTTCACATCGCTATTGGGGGCCGGCACCGTAACACGGGCGCCTGTGGGCGAAACAGCAGCAACACGGTGCGTGGCCCTCACCCAGCAGGGGAGTCCCCTGCCCCCGTGCACGTGTTGCCAAGCTGTCAGCCCGTGCTTGGCGTGTTGGCTGCGGTATACCACTCCTTCACATCGCTATTGGGGGCCCGGCACGGCCAACCGCGAGCGCCTGGGGGCAGCAGCAACGCGGTGCCGTGGCTTACCTCACCCAGCAGGGAGTCCCCTTCCGCCCGTGCACGTGTTGCCAAGCTGTCAGCCCGTGCTTGGCGTGTTGGCTGCGGTATACCACTCCTTCACATCGCTATTGGGGGCCGGCACCGGCCAACCGGGCGCCTGTGGGCGAAACAGCAGCAACGGTGCGTGGCTTACACCCAGGGGTCCCCTTCCGCCCGTGCACGTGTTGCCAAGCTGTCAGCCCGTGCTTGGCGTGTTGGCTGCGGTATACCACTCCTTCACATTGCGATTGGGGCCCGGCACCCGCCAACACGGGCGCCTGTGGGCGAAACAGCAGCAACACGGTGCCGTGGCTTACCTCACCAAGCAGGGGAGTCCCCCTTCCGCCCGTGCACGTGTTGCCAAGCTGTCAGCCCGTGCTTGGCGTGTTGGCTGCGGTATACCACTCCTTCACATTGCGATTGGGGGCCCGGCACCGGCCAACACGGGCGCCTGTGGGCGAAACAGCAGCAACGGTGCGTGTGGCTTACCTCACCCAGCAGGAGTCCCCTTCCGCCCGTGCACGTGTTGCCAAGCTGTCAGCCCGTGCTTGGCGTGTTGGCTGCGGTATACCACTCCTTCACATTGCGATTGGGGCCCGGCACCGGCCACGGGCGCCTGTGGGCGAAACAGCAGCAACACGGTGCCGTGGCTTACCTCACCCAGCAGGAGTCCCCTTCCCCCGTGCACGTGTTGCCAAGCTGTCAGCCCGTGCTTGGCGTGTTGGCTGCGGTATACCACTCCTTCACATCGCTATTGGGGGCCGGCACCGGCCAACCGCGAGCCTGTGGGCGAAACAGCAGCAACGGTTGCGTGGCTTACCTCACCCAGCAGGGGAGTCCCCCTTCCGCCCGTGCACGTGTTGCCAAGCTGTCAGCCCGTGCTTGGCGTGTTGGCTGCGGTATACCACTCCTTCACATTGCGATTGGGGGCCGGCACCGGCCAACCACGGGCGCCTGTGGGCGAAACAGCAGCAACACGGTGCGTGGCTTACCTCACCCAGCAGGGGAGTCCCCCTTCCGCCCGTGCACGTGTTGCCAAGCTGTCAGCCCGTGCTTGGCGTGTTGGCTGCGGTATACCACTCCTTCACATCGCTATTGGGGGCCCGGCACCGGCCAACACGGGCGCCTGTGGGCGGAACAGCAGCAACGGTGCGTGGCTTACCTCACAGCAGGGGAGTCCCCTGCCCCCCGTGCACGTGTTGCCAAGCTGTCAGCCCGTGCTTGGCGTGTTGGCTGCGGTATACCACTCCTTCACATCGCTATTGGGGGCCGGCACGGTAACCGCGAGCCTGTGGGCGGAACAGCAGCAACGGTGCCGTGGCTTACCTCACCCAGCAGGGGAGTCCCCCTTCCGCCCGTGCACGTGTTGCCAAGCTGTCAGCCCGTGCTTGGCGTGTTGGCTGCGGTATACCACTCCTTCACATTGCGATTGGGGGCCCGGCACCGGCCAACACGGGCGCCTGTGGGCGGAACAGCAGCAACACGGTGCCGTGGCTTACCTCACCCAGCAGGGGTCCCCTTCCGCCCGTGCACGTGTTGCCAAGCTGTCAGCCCGTGCTTGGCGTGTTGGCTGCGGTATACCACTCCTTCACATCGCTATTGGGGGCCCGGCACCGGCCAACGAGCGCCTGTGGGCGAAACAGCAGCAACGGTGCCGTGGCTTACCTCACCCAGCAGGGGAGTCCCCCTTCCGCCCGTGCACGTGTTGCCAAGCTGTCAGCCCGTGCTTGGCGTGTTGGCTGCGGTATACCACTCCTTCACATTGCTGTTTGGGGCCCGGCACCGGCCAACACGGGCGCCTGTGGGCGAACAGCAGCAACGGGTGCCGTGGCTTACCTCACCCAGCAGGGGTCCCCTGCCCGTGCACGTGTTGCCAAGCTGTCAGCCCGTGCTTGGCGTGTTGGCTGCGGTATACCACTCCTTCACATTGCGATTGGGGGCCGGCACGGCCAACCACGCGGCGCCTGTGGGCGAAACAGCAGCAACGGTGCCGTGGCTTACCTCACCCAGCAGGGGAGTCCCCCTTCCGCCCATGCACGTGTTGCCAAGCTGTCAGCCCGTGCTTGGCGTGTTGGCTGCGGTATACCACTCCTTCACATCGCTATTGGGGCCCGGCACGGCCAACACGAGCGCTGTGGGCGGAACAGCAGCAACGGTGCCGTGGCTTACCTCACCCAGCAGGGGAGTCCCCCTTCCGCCCGTGCACGTGTTGCCAAGCTGTCAGCCCGTGCTTGGCGTGTTGGCTGCGGTATACCACTCCTTCACATTGCGATTGGGGGCCGGCACCGGCCAACCGGGCCTGTGGGCGGAACAGCAGCAACTGGTGCCGTGGCTTACCTCACCAAGCAGGGGAGTCCCCCTTCCGCCCGTGCACGTGTTGCCAAGCTGTCAGCCCGTGCTTGGCGTGTTGGCTGCGGTATACCACTCCTTCACATCGCTATTGGGGCCCGGCACCCGCCAACCGGGCGCCTGTGGGCGAAACAGCAGCAACGGTGCGTGGCTTACCTCACCCAGCAGGGGAGTCCCCCTTCCGCCCGTGCACGTGTTGCCAAGCTGTCAGCCCGTGCTTGGCGTGTTGGCTGCGGTATACCACTCCTTCACATTGCTGTTTGGGGCCCGGCACCGGCCAACACGGGCGCCTGTGGGCGGAACAGCAGCAACACGGTGCCGTGGCTTACCTCACCCAGCAGGGGAGTTCCCCTTCCGCCCGTGCACGTGTTGCCAAGCTGTCAGCCCGTGCTTGGCGTGTTGGCTGCGGTATACCACTCCTTCACATTGCGATTGGGGGCCCGGCACCGGCCAACACGGGCGCCTGTGGGCGAAACAGCAGCAACCGTGCGTGGCTTACCTCACCCAGCAGGGGAGTCCCCCTTCCGCCCGTGCACGTGTTGCCAAGCTGTCAGCCCGTGCTTGGCGTGTTGGCTGCGGTATACCACTCCTTCACATCGCTATTGGGGGCCGGCACGGCCAACCACGGGCGCCTGTGGGCGAAACAGCAGCAACATGGTGCCGTGGCTTACCTCACCCAGCAGGGGAGTCCCCCTTCCGCCCGTGCACGTGTTGCCAAGCTGTCAGCCCGTGCTTGGCGTGTTGGCTGCGGTATACCACTCCTTCACATTGCGATTGGGGCCCGGCACCGGCCAACACGGGCGCCTGTGGGCGAAACAGCAGCAACGGTGCGTGGCTTACCTCACCCAGCAGGGGAGTCCCCCTTCCGCCCGTGCACGTGTTGCCAAGCTGTCAGCCCGTGCTTGGCGTGTTGGCTGCGGTATACCACTCCTTCACATTGCGATTGGGGGCCCGGCACCGGCCAACACGGGCGCCTGTGGGCGAAACAGCAGCAACACGGTGCCGTGGCTTACCTCACCCAGCAGGGGAGTCCCCTTCCGCCCGTGCACGTGTTGCCAAGCTGTCAGCCCGTGCTTGGCGTGTTGGCTGCGGTATACCACTCCTTCACATCGCTATTGGGGGCCCGGCACCGGCCAACACGGGCGCCTGTGGGCGAAACAGCAGCAACACGGTGCCGTGGCTTACCTCACCCAGCAGGGGAGTCCCCTTCCCCGTGCACGTGTTGCCAAGCTGTCAGCCCGTGCTTGGCGTGTTGGCTGCGGTATACCACTCCTTCACATCGCTATTGGGGCCGGCACCGGCCAACCGCGGCGCCTGTGGGCGAAACAGCAGCAACACGGTGCCGTGGCTTACCTCACCCAGCAGGGGAGTCCCCCTTCCGCCCGTGCACGTGTTGCCAAGCTGTCAGCCCGTGCTTGGCGTGTTGGCTGCGGTATACCACTCCTTTGCATGTTTGGGGCCCGGCACCGGCCAACCGCGAGCGCCTGTGGGCGAAACAGCAGCAACACGGTGCCGTGGCTTACCTCACCCAGCAGGGAGTCCCCTTCCGCCCGTGCACGTGTTGCCAAGCTGTCAGCCCGTGCTTGGCGTGTTGGCTGCGGTATACCACTCCTTCACATTGCTGTTTGGGGCCCGGCACCGGCCAACACGGGCGCCTGTGGGCGAAACAGCAGCAACGGTGCGTGGCTTACCTCACCCAGCAGGGAGTCCCCTTCCGCCCGTGCACGTGTTGCCAAGCTGTCAGCCCGTGCTTGGCGTGTTGGCTGCGGTATACCACTCCTTCACATTGCGATTGGGGGCCCGGCACCGGTAACCGCGGGCGCCTGTGGGCGAAACAGCAGCAACAGGTGCGTGGCTTACCTCACCCAGCAGAGTCCCCTTCCGCCCGTGCACGTGTTGCCAAGCTGTCAGCCCGTGCTTGGCGTGTTGGCTGCGGTATACCACTCCTTCACATCGCTATTGGGGCCCGGCACGGCCAACCGCGAGGCGCCTGTGGGCGAAACAGCAGCAACTGCGGTGCGTGCGTGGCTTACCTCACCCAGCAGAGTCCCCTTCCGCCCGTGCACGTGTTGCCAAGCTGTCAGCCCGTGCTTGGCGTGTTGGCTGCGGTATACCACTCCTTCACATCGCTATTGGGGGCCCGGCCCGGCCAACCGCGGGCGCCTGTGGGCGGAACAGCAGCAACGGTGCGTGGCTTACCTCACCCAGCAGGGGTTCCCCTTCCCCCGTGCACGTGTTGCCAAGCTGTCAGCCCGTGCTTGGCGTGTTGGCTGCGGTATACCACTCCTTCACATTGCGATTGGGGGCCCGGCACGGTAACCACGGGCGCCTGTGGGCGAAACAGCAGCAACACGGTGCGTGGCTTACCTCACCAGCAGCAGAGTCCCCTTCCGCCCGTGCACGTGTTGCCAAGCTGTCAGCCCGTGCTTGGCGTGCTGCGGTATACCACTCCTTCACATCGCTATTGGGGGCCCGGCACGGCCAACCACGCGGCGCCTGTGGGCGAAACAGCAGCAACTGCGGTGCGTGGCTTACCTCACCAGCAGGGGAGTCCCCTTCCCCCGTGCACGTGTTGCCAAGCTGTCAGCCCGTGCTTGGCGTGTTGGCTGCGGTATACCACTCCTTCACATTGCGATTGGGGGCCGGCACGGCCCCGCGAGCCTGTGGGCGAAACAGCAGCAACGGTGCCGTGGCTTACCTCACCCAGCAGGGGAGTCCCCTTCCGCCCGTGCACGTGTTGCCAAGCTGTCAGCCCGTGCTTGGCGTGTTGGCTGCGGTATACCACTCCTTCACATTGCTGTTTGGGGGCCCGGCACCGGTAACCACGGGCGCCTGTGGGCGAAACAGCAACCGGTGCGTGGCTTACCTCACCCAGCAGGGGAGTCCCCTTCCGCCCGTGCACGTGTTGCCAAGCTGTCAGCCCGTGCTTGGCGTGTTGGCTGCGGTATACCACTCCTTCACATCGCTATTGGGGGCCGGCACGGCCAACACGGGCGCCTGTGGGCGAAACAGCAGCAACGGTGCGTGGCTTACCTCACCCAGCAGGGGAGTCCCCTTCCGCCCGTGCACGTGTTGCCAAGCTGTCAGCCCGTGCTTGGCGTGTTGGCTGCGGTATACCACTCCTTCACATCGCTATTGGGGGCCCGGCACCGGCCAACACGGGCGCCTGTGGGCGAAACAGCAACAATTGCCGTGGCTTACCTCACCCAGCAGGGGAGTCCCCTGCCCGTGCACGTGTTGCCAAGCTGTCAGCCCGTGCTTGGCGTGTTGGCTGCGGTATACCACTCCTTCACATCGCTATTGGGGCCGGCACGGCCAACGCGAGCCTGTGGGCGAAACAGCAGCAACGGTGCGTGGCTTACCTCACCCAGCAGGGGAGTCCCCTTCCGCCCGTGCACGTGTTGCCAAGCTGTCAGCCCGTGCTTGGCTGCGGTATACCACTCCTTCACATTGCGATTGGGGCCCGGCACCCGTACACGGGCGCCTGTGGGCGAAACAGCAGCAACGGTGCCGTGGCTTACCTCACCCAGCAGGGAGTCCCCTTCCGCCCGTGCACGTGTTGCCAAGCTGTCAGCCCGTGCTTGGCGTGTTGGCTGCGGTATACCACTCCTTCACATTGCTGTTTGGGGCCCGGCACGGCCAACCGGGCGCCTGTGGGCGAAACAGCAGCAACCGTGCCGTGGCTTACCTCACCCAGCAGGGGAGTCCCCTTCCGTGCACGTGTTGCCAAGCTGTCAGCCCGTGCTTGGCGTGTTGGCTGCGGTATACCACTCCTTCACATTGCGATTGGGGGCCCGGCACGGCCAACACGGGCGCCTGTGGGCGAAACAGCAGCAACGCGGTGCGTGGCTTACCTCACCCAGCAGGGGAGTCCCCCTTCCGCCCGTGCACGTGTTGCCAAGCTGTCAGCCCGTGCTTGGCGTGTTGGCTGCGGTATACCACTCCTTCACATCGCTATTGGGGGCCGGCACCCGCCAACCGCGGGCGCCTGTGGGCGAAACAGCAGCAACACGGTGCCGTGGCTTACCTCACCCAGCAGGGAGTCCCCTTCCGCCCGTGCACGTGTTGCCAAGCTGTCAGCCCGTGCTTGGCGTGTTGGCTGCGGTATACCACTCCTTCACATCGCTATTGGGGGCCCGGCACCCGGCCAACACGGGCGCCTGTGGGCGAAACAGCAGCAACACGCGGTGCGTGGCTTACCTCACCCAGCGGGGAGTCCCCTTCCCCCGTGCACGTGTTGCCAAGCTGTCAGCCCGTGCTTGGCGTGTTGCTGCGGTATACCACTCCTTCACATTGCGATTGGGGCCCGGCACCGGCCAACCGCGGGCGCCTGTGGGCGAAACAGCAGCAACGGTGCCGTGGCTTACCTCACCCAGCAGGGAGTCCCCTTCCGCCCGTGCACGTGTTGCCAAGCTGTCAGCCCGTGCTTGGCGTGTTGGCTGCGGTATACCACTCCTTCACATCGCTATTGGGGGCCGGCACGGCCAACACGGGCGCCTGTGGGCGAAACAGCAGCAACCGGTGCCGTGGCTTACCTCACCCAGCAGGGGGTCCCCTTCCCCCGTGCACGTGTTGCCAAGCTGTCAGCCCGTGCTTGGCGTGTTGGCTGCGGTATACCACTCCTTCACATTGCGATTGGGGGCCGGCACGGCCAACCGCGGGCGCCTGTGGGCGAAACAGCAGCAACGCGGTGCCGTGGCTTACCTCACCCAGCAGGGGAGTCCCCTTCCGCCCGTGCACGTGTTGCCAAGCTGTCAGCCCGTGCTTGGCGTGTTGGCTGCGGTATACCACTCCTTCACATTGCTGTTTGGGGGCCCGGCACGGCCAACCACGGGCGCCTGTGGGAAACAGCAGCAGCAACGCGGTGCCGTGGCTTACCTCACCCAGCAGGGGAGTCCCCTTCCGCCCGTGCACGTGTTGCCAAGCTGTCAGCCCGTGCTTGGCGTGTTGGCTGCGGTATACCACTCCTTCACATCGATTGGGGGCCCGGCACGGCCAACCGCGAGCGCCTGTGGGCGAAACAGCAGCAACACGGTGCCGTGGCTTACCTCACCCAGCAGAGTCCCCTTCCGCCCGTGCACGTGTTGCCAAGCTGTCAGCCCGTGCTTGGCGTGTTGGCTGCGGTATACCACTCCTTCACATTGCGATTGGGGGCCCGGCACGGCCAACGGGCGCCTGTGGTAAACAGCAGCAACGGTGCGTGGCTTACCTCACCAGCAGAGTCCCCTTCCGCCCGTGCACGTGTTGCCAAGCTGTCAGCCCGTGCTTGGCGTGTTGGCTGCGGTATACCACTCCTTCACATCGCGATTGGGGCCCGGCACCGGCCAACACGGCCTGTGGGCGAAACAGCAGCAACGCGGTGCGTGGCTTACCTCACCCAGCAGGGGAGTCCCCCTTCCGCCCGTGCACGTGTTGCCAAGCTGTCAGCCCGTGCTTGGCGTGTTGGCTGCGGTATACCACTCCTTCACATCGCTATTGGGGCCCGGCACCCGGCCAACCGCGAGCCTGTGGGCGAAACAGCAGCAACATGGTGCGTGGCTTACCTCACCAGCAGAGTCCCCTTCCGCCCGTGCACGTGTTGCCAAGCTGTCAGCCCGTGCTTGGCGTGTTGGCTGCGGTATACCACTCCTTCACATCGCTATTGGGGGCCCGGCACGGCCAACCCGGGCGCCTGTGGGCGAAACAGCAGCAACTGCGGTGCCGTGGCTTACCTCACCCAGCAGGGGAGTCCCCTTCCGCCCGTGCACGTGTTGCCAAGCTGTCAGCCCGTGCTTGGCGTGTTGGCTGCGGTATACCACTCCTTCACATTGCGATTGGGGCCCGGCACCGGCCAACACGGGCGCCTGTGGGCGAAACAGCAGCAACGGTGCCGTGGCTTACCTCACCCAGCAGGGGTCCCCTTCCGCCCGTGCACGTGTTGCCAAGCTGTCAGCCCGTGCTTGGCGTGTTGGCTGCGGTATACCACTCCTTCACATTGCGATTGGGGCCCGGCACGGTAACCGCGAGCCTGTGGGCAGCAACAACACCGGTGCCGTGGCTTACCTCACCCAGCAGGGAGTCCCCTTCCGCCCGTGCACGTGTTGCCAAGCTGTCAGCCCGTGCTTGGCGTGTTGGCTGCGGTATACCACTCCTTCACATCGCTATTGGGGGCCCGGCACCCGCCAACCGCGGGCGCCTGTGGGCGAAACAGCAGCAACCGGTGCCGTGCGTGGCTTACCTCACCCAGCAGGGAGTCCCCCTTCCGCCCGTGCACGTGTTGCCAAGCTGTCAGCCCGTGCTTGGCGTGTTGGCTGCGGTATACCACTCCTTCACATCGCTATTGGGGGCCGGCACCCGGCCAACCGCGAGCCTGTGGGCGAAACAGCAGCAACGCGGTGCCGTGGCTTACCTCACCCAGCAGGGGAGTCCCCCTTCCGCCCGTGCACGTGTTGCCAAGCTGTCAGCCCGTGCTTGGCGTGTTGGCTGCGGTATACCACTCCTTCACATCGCTATTGGGGGCCCGGCACCGGCCAACACGGGCGCCTGTGGGCGAAACAGCAGCAACACGGTGCCGTGGCTTACCTCACCCAGCAGGGGAGTCCCCCTTCCGCCCGTGCACGTGTTGCCAAGCTGTCAGCCCGTGATTGGCGTGTTGGCTGCGGTATACCACTCCTTCACATTGCGATTGGGGCCCGGCACCGGCCCACGGGCGCCTGTGGGCGAAACAGCAGCAACGGTGCCGTGGCTTACCTCACCCAGCGGGGAGTCCCCTTCCGCCCGTGCACGTGTTGCCAAGCTGTCAGCCCGTGCTTGGCGTGTTGGCTGCGGTATACCACTCCTTCACATTGCGATTGGGGGCCCGGCACCGGCCAACACGGGCGCCTGTGGGCGAAACAGCAGCAACGGTGCGTGGCTTACCTCACCCAGCAGGGGAGTCCCCTTCCGCCCGTGCACGTGTTGCCAAGCTGTCAGCCCGTGCTTGGCGTGTTGGCTGCGGTATACCACTCCTTCACATTGCGATTGGGGCCCGGCACCGGTAACCGCGAGCCTGTGGGCGAAACAGCAGCAACGCGGTGCCGTGGCTTACCTCACCCAGCAGGGGAGTCCCCCTTCCGCCCGTGCACGTGTTGCCAAGCTGTCAGCCCGTGCTTGGCGTGTTGGCTGCGGTATACCACTCCTTCACATCGCGATTGGGGGCCGGCACGGCCAACCGCGAGCGCCTGTGGGCGAAACAGCAGCAACTGCGGTGCGTGGCTTACCTCACCCAGCAGGGGTCCCCTTCCGCCCGTGCACGTGTTGCCAAGCTGTCAGCCCGTGCTTGGCGTGTTGGCTGCGGTATACCACTCCTTCACATTGCGATTGGGGGCCGGCACCGGTAACCACGGGCGCCTGTGGGCGAAACAGCAGCAACAGTGCCGTGGCTTACACCCAGCAGAGTCCCCTTCCGCCCGTGCACGTGTTGCCAAGCTGTCAGCCTTGGCGTGTTGGCTGCGGTATACCACTCCTTCACATTGCGTATTGGGGGCCCGGCACCGGCCAACACGCGGCGCCTGTGGGCGAAACAGCAGCAACTGCGGTGCCGTGGCTTACCTCACCCAGCAGGGGAGTCCCCCTTCCGCCCGTGCACGTGTTGCCAAGCTGTCAGCCCGTGCTTGGCGTGTTGGCTGCGGTATACCACTCCTTCACATTGCTATTGGGGGCCCGGCACGGTAACCGCGAGCCTGTGGGCGAAACAGCAGCAACAGGTGCCGTGGCTTACCTCACCCAGCAGGGGAGTCCCCCTTCCGCCCGTGCACGTGTTGCCAAGCTGTCAGCCCGTGCTTGGCGTGTTGGCTGCGGTATACCACTCCTTCACATCGCTATTGGGGGCCCGGCACCGGCCAACACGGGCGCCTGTGGGCGAAACAGCAGCAACGGGTGCGCGTGGCTTACCTCACCCAGCAGGGGAGTCCCCCTTCCGCCCGTGCACGTGTTGCCAAGCTGTCAGCCCGTGCTTGGCGTGTTGGCTGCGGTATACCACTCCTTCACATTGCGATTGGGGGCCGGCACGGTAACCGCGGGCGCCTGTGGGCGAAACAGCAGCAACGGTGCCGTGGCTTACCTCACCCAGCAGGGGAGTCCCCCTTCCGCCCGTGCACGTGTTGCCAAGCTGTCAGCCCGTGCTTGGCGTGTTGGCTGCGGTATACCACTCCTTCACATTGCGATTGGGGGCCCGGCACCGGCCAACACGGGCGCCTGTGGGCGAAACAGCAGCAACACGGTGCCGTGGCTTACCTCACCCAGCAGGGGAGTCCCCCTTCCGCCCGTGCACGTGTTGCCAAGCTGTCAGCCCGTGCTTGGCGTGTTGGCTGCGGTATACCACTCCTTCACATTGCGATTGGGGGCCCGGCACCGGTAACGAGCGCCTGTGGGCGAAACAGCAGCAACGGTGCGTGGCTTACCTCACCCAGCAGGGAGTCCCCCTTCCGCCCGTGCACGTGTTGCCAAGCTGTCAGCCCGTGCTTGGCGTGTTGGCTGCGGTATACCACTCCTTCACATTGCGATTGGGGGCACGGCACCGGCCAACACGAGCGCCTGTGGGCGGAACAGCAGCAACTGCGGTGCGTGGCTTACCTCACCCAGCGGGGAGTCCCCTTCCGCCCGTGCACGTGTTGCCAAGCTGTCAGCCCGTGCTTGGCGTGTTGGCTGCGGTATACCACTCCTTCACATTGCGATTGGGGCCCGGCACCGGCCAACAGCGCCTGTGGGCGAAACAGCAGCAACGCGGTGCCGTGGCTTACCTCACCCAGCAGGGGAGTCCCCTTCCGCCCGTGCACGTGTTGCCAAGCTGTCAGCCCGTGCTTGGCGTGTTGGCTGCGGTATACCACTCCTTCACATTGCGATTGGGGGCCGGCACCGGCCAACCGCGGGCGCCTGTGGGCGAAACAGCAGCAACGGTTGCCGTGGCTTACCTCACCCAGCAGGGGAGTCCCCTTCCGCCCGTGCACGTGTTGCCAAGCTGTCAGCCCGTGCGGCGTGTTGGCTGCGGTATACCACTCCTTCACATTGCG